>JAKWJD010001763.1:37099607-37199781 GCA_027705065.1 Solanum peruvianum | reverse complement strand
TTTACATTATTATTGATATATTGTTCCCTATTTTGAGTTAGCCGATGATATCTACTCAGTACGTGTGGTTGTACTGACCCCCTACTTTTATGTTTTCCTCTTTGTTATTTGTGTTATGCAGCAAACGTTCCGTCAACTTCAACACACAGTAACTCGGGCCAGATTTCGTCATACCGGATCTCAGGGTGAGCTAACGCTTCTAGCTTGGACTCGATCTCTTCTATAAGTCTTGATGCCTTGACTTCCGGCATGGACTAGTTTCTTATGTATTTTTTAGCTTCTTAGACATTCTTAGATAGTTTAGTTTAGTAAATTGATCATAGATGTTCTTGTGATGATGACTTCCAGATTTTGGGGATAATAATATAGTTGAGTTGTTTTTTAATGAATTTAAGTCTTCCGCATTTCTTTTGTTGATATTGTATTAAAATGTTAAGGTTTAGATTGGTTGGTTCGCTTACATAGGAGGGTAAATGTGGGTGCCAGTTGCGTCCCCGATTTGGGTCGTGACACCTTGAGGTGGACCTTGTAGGTTAAGCCAACACTGCCTATGCAATGTGCATTGACGGGGCAACAGACGGTCCATGTGTGGACTGACGGGGCATTGATGCCACCCTCGTTCTACAATAGGCAACTGGAGGAAGACCCTCGCCTGCAGAGTCTCTGAGCGAGACGACAGAGTGCAAGATGGAGGGGGGGCTATCCGTCGACTCACAGACGGCCTATCATTCGGGGTCTTGTTTGTGAGGGTAAAATTTCCTGCACAATTTAAATTAGTTTCATTTGATTAGTTAAGGGGTTAGGTGATTTATTATGGTTTTAAGAGAGTCTAATTAATTTTATTAAGTCCCAATATAAATACCCCAACCCTCATTAATCTAAACATTACTCACATATAAACTCTCTTCCTTCTCTCTTATTTCTCTCTCAACTGGAACTAACCATTGAAGACTAGCTAGGATTAAGGTTTGGGGGCTGTAAAGGGACGAATTCACCATTAATTCATCATCAAACGTCAAGGTATGGGATCTAATGCACTTTTGAGACTCTTTCCTCAAAAGGTTCCTTCAAATTAGATTTCAAAAGTTGAGTTTATTATGGGTTTCATCCAATTACAAAATTGAAGTTATCAAATTGAGTTGATAATGATTTATTTAGGTTATATTGAGTTAATTAACATGTAATTCAACTGGATTTTTATAATTGTTATTGGCTTGGTCTAAATTGAAGAATATGTTCCTCAATCCCTAACCCTAGCTTGTAATATTGATCTATAATGTATTGTGATGATTCAATTGATTTGGTTGTTAATTAGAATAATATGCTATGATGTTATTATGACTAAAATAGTATGAATTATAGGCCTATCATGCAATTTCCTGAGATGTGATTTTGGTTATAAATTGTATTGTTAAATTAGCCTATGTATCTTGTCTAGAGTTATCATATAGTGTTGAATTGTTTTATAGAGAGGCAATTGGACTTGTTATATTATTTGATATCATTGTGTGATGATGTTTCTCCCGAAAGTTGGTTGAGTTCTGAGTTGATGGTAAGACCTTGAGGATAGACTATGAGGAAGACTTGTTAAGTCGTAGAATCTCTAACTTTAATTCCAATTATGATAAATTTTTGTTAAGTCATGATGTTACATTGGAGTATGCCATATATTGGGATTAAAGGGTGGTATGATATTGAATTGAAATCTTTGGGCAATGTTCTGAGGATGATTAAGGTGTATGTGATATAAGGATGGTGAAAACTATTAAATGTACCTTGATATGCTATGAAATGCTAAAGTGTTAACCTCCCTTATATGGATTGTCATGAAAGAACTTACACTCATACAATTCTTATTAAACTATTAATGATGATGATGATTATACAAGGGGTAGACCCTATGACCTAAAGTATGCTATGATCGATAACTAAAGGATTAAAGACATTTCCAAAAGGGACTCTAACTTAGCACCTAGTGAACTAGATTGAGGAGTGTTTCTTCCCACATAGGGAAGGTAGGAACACTACATTACTCTGGAGATTGTAGACAATAATGCATTTCTCATAAAGAAGGTCCCAACTATATCTCCTAGTTCGTGAAATATGGTTCTCCCATAGAAATAAAAGGTAGTGGATCCACGTAGTTGCTATGTTTCATGTTTTGGTACTACATTGGCAAGTGACACCGGATTCCACTCTACCTCATGTGGTCTATGTCTGTTAGGGCAAGATATTCCCAAAAGTTAAATGAATTAAAGGATTTGAACTCTAACTTGGATAACCTAAGGGGTCTACCTTAGTCTAGGTAGGGATATGGGACTCTACCTAAACATTGCACTAGTTATCTTTGAGGGGAGTCTTAGGAGGAGGTTCTTATATATGTTTATGTTATGATGATATATGATGTATATATGATAACTACGACACATTGTTGATACTATATGTTGATTACTTCACTTATGAGTATGCCTTGGGTTATAATGTTAGTATAAGATGAAATGTAAACCTCAATGCTATATTATGTAAAATTCGACATTGGTCATGGTTTCTTGTTGAGGATACTGGATTGAGTAAGGTTATGGGTCTTTGCCTTGTTATTGCACTTGTTGACTTGATAAGGATAAACGAGTAGTTTTCTTGCTTATTATGATATGATTGACTCTTATCATTCTTTTGATAATATTCCTTGATTATAGGGTTGTAGAAAATAATGGTTTAAAATATGTTTGGATAAGTATTACTTGTTGAGATACTAAGCATGTTTGGTTGGTTGATATGATTTTTTGGGCTTTTCACTAGGTTCTTAAAGGGGTAAAATGGCATGTTTTGACTAGAAGTCCCTTTTTCGCATGTTTTACTTGTATATGTGCATAAGGTCTCATACTTATTACATGTGGAGTACTAACCCCATTTTCTTCCCTTTTCTTAAACATTTTAGGTTCCGGTCGTTCAAAAATTTGGAAGGTGACATTTTTGATGCCTTGGGTTTTCCATTCAATCCAAGTAGAGTAGGTCCTCAAATTTCCGAAGGCAATGACACTATCTAGCGTACGAACTTGTTTTGAGCATAAAGACTCCTTCATTTATTTCCTTTTCAATTGAGTACTATAGTTTTTTAAGACCTACATGTGGTCTTGTTGGATTGATGTAACCGATATTTTGTATTGGGATTATTGTTTAGATTGTATGAGATGAGATAATCGTTAAGACTATTTTTGTATTTTATATATATGTATGTGCAGTAAAAGTAGAAGGCTATGTAACTTTTATATACAAAGGGTCTATGTATACTCAGTATGAATATATATTATGTGTATGTGGAGGTCTATGTAAACCTCCGAGTAGTGATAATGAATGTTTTAAGTTTTTCTGTATTTTTCAACCTATGAATGATTGACATGTTACTAAGGGGCTAAACTTAGTCATCGAAAGGACGAAGATGTCGGTTACGTCTAGTGGGTGAACTCGAATGTGACGAAATTGATATTAGAGCATGAGGGTGAATATCATTGAGTTATGTCTCTCTCTCTACCACGTCTATGTAGGATTATATTCATAAGTGTGAATCGTGCCACAATTATGAGTAGGAACCTATACGATGCTTAGGAATCACTCTAAGTCTTGGAAATCTTATATCGTGCGACTAGAGTATACTTATGGTGTGCTTTGTAATATAGTCCTATTTTCGTGCTTATAGGAAGCATGAACACTCGAAGGAATGCGATTCGAAGACTTGAAGAGGAAAATTCCAATGTGGGACCTCCTCCCGTTGTGGGTAAGTTTTTCCACATGAAGAAGATGCTAATGTGGAGCAAGCACCGGTCAATCCTGTCCTTTGACGGTTGAGAATATAAGGACCGGACTTCTTCATTTGGCCCAAGATATCACCACTCAAGCACAAACGAACAGCTCAAGCAAACTCGGAGGTTGTACCCTGTCCTCATCAATAAGTAACTAGTATGGCTTCCCGTCTAAGGGACTTCACTATAATGAACCCTCTTACTTTCTATGGGTCTAAGGTTGATGAAGACCCCCAACAATTCAACGATGAGTCTCTAAAATCCTTTTGGTTATGGGGCTGTCCTTATGTCGGAAGGCCGAATTGGCCATATATCAACTCAAGGACGTGGCGCAGGATTGGTATGTGCAATGGAGGGATAATACGCTATTGAAGGGTTGTCCGGTGAATTGGAGATCTTTAAAGTGGCTCTTCTAGATCGGTTCTTTCCTAGGGGGATGAGAGAGAAAAAAGTGGTGGAGTTCATCAACTTTCGCCAAGGAGGAAAGAGTGTCCATGAATAATTTTTCGAATTCATTAAGTTGTCCAAATATTCCCCTTTCTTGGTTTCCGATCCTAGACACCAAATGAGCCATTTGTGGCGGGGCTGTCGGAATACTTACAAGAGGAGTGTCATTCGGTCATGGTACATGATAAAATGAACATTTCCCGTCTTATGGTGCATGCAAGAAGGGTTGAGGAGGCATGGTTTAAGCGAAAGAGTAGAGATTCTAAGAGAGAAAGGTCATATAATGGAGTTTCTTCAAAGATTAGGCTTGAAATAGAATACAAGCCTAGATTTATGATTCGGTCTCCTAATTAAGTCTCTTCCAAATTACCAAAAGCTAGTGGTGATAGGGTGTCTAACCCTAAATTAAAGAAGGGAAAAGGTACTAATTCACAAAATGGGAAGCCAACTTGTGGAAAGTGTGGTAAAAATCACCATGGTGATTGCTTTATGGGGACATATATTCTTTACTTGTGACAAGATGAGAGATTGTCCAAATTTTACGAGTCAATGGAAGGGTAATGGTCAAGCTCAAGCGAGTAGTTCTTGTGATTCTCCATATAAGAATCGCTTATATGCTCTCCTCTCTAAGGATGAGAAAGAGACTTCTCCCGACATGGTGACCGGTTTTTTGTAAGTCTTCTCTATTTATGTATATACCTTAGTTGATCCCGACGCTACTTTATCAATTGTTACACCTCTAGCAACTAAAAAGTTTGATATTTTACCCGATATTTTGCATGAACGATTTGTAGTGTCTACTTCGGTGGGAGAGTTGGTTGTTAAAAAAAAGGCATAGAAATTATAGGATAATGTTTCCGAATAGAGTTTCGTATGTTGATCTAGTAGAACTCGATATGCTTGACTTTGATGATATATTGGGTATGGACTGGTTGCATGCATGTTTTGCGTCCATTGATTATAGGACAAGAGTGAGTTTCTGGAGGTCTTTGCTAATGACCTTCTCAGTATCCTCTCGAACTATAAATTTACTTTGGCATTGATTTGCTACCGGATACAAATCTCATATCAACTCCTTATTATCGGATGGCTCCAGCCGAATTGAAGGAGTTGAAGGCTCAACTCAAGGATATACTAGATAAGGGTTTTATAATTCCTAGTATTTCTCAATATGGTGCTTCGGTTTGTTTGTGAAGAATAAGGATGGGTCCTGTAAAATGTGCATTGATTACCACCAACTGAACAAGGTCACTATTAAGAATAAGTACCCTCTCCCTCCAATTGACGACTTGATTGATCAACTCCAAAGGGCAAGTTACTTTTCAAAAATTGACTTCAGATCTGGGTATCAACAACTTAGGGTGAGAGTTGGGATATACCAAAGAAAGATTTTTGAAATAGGTATGGGCACTATGAGTTCTTGGTTATGTCTTTTGGTCTCACTAATGCTCTGCGGTGTTTATGGACCTAATGAATAGAGTGTTCGTAATTACCTAGATTCATTTGTCATTGTCTTCAGTGACGATATGTTGGTATATTCGAAGAATGAAGGTAATCATATGGGTCATTTAAGGGTGGTAATTAAAACCCTTATAGAACATCAATTGTTTGCCAAATATTTCAAGTGTGAGTTTCGGTTGAGGTTGGTGACATTTCTTGGGCACATCATCCCTAGTTAGGGAGTTGAGGTAGACCCAAAGAAAATTAAAGCGGTGAATTGGCCTAAACCATTGACTTCAACCGACATTAGGAGTCTCTTGGGTCTAGCGGGTTATTATCGGGGGTTAGTAGATAGTTTTTGGTCTAATATATCTCCTTTGACTATATTGACCCAAAAGAGTAAGAATTTTTAGTGGTCGGAGGCATGTGGAAAAGTTTTCAAATGTTGAAAGATAGACTCACTTCTGCTCCGGTGTTGTGTATTGTGACGAATCCTGAGTGGTTTTGGGGCGTGCGCTTATGCAACTAGGGAAGGCTATTGCTCTAGGCAACTTAAGGTACTTGAGAGAAATTATCCCACTCATGATCTTGAGTAGCAGCAATGGCTTTTGGTTTGAAAATTTGGAGGCATTACTTGTATGGGGTTCATGTTTATGTCTTAACCGACCATTAAAGTCTCCAATATGTGTTTACCCAAAAGCAGTTTAATCTCCGACAAAGAAGGTGCCTAGAGTTGCTTATAGATTATGATATGAGTGTCCTTTATCACCCCCACAAGGACGATGTTGTAGCGTATGCCCTAAGTCGTATGACTATGGGTAGTGTATCCTACCTTGCTGAAGCTAAGAAGGACCTAGCAAGGGAAGTACATAATTTGTCTAGGTTGGGGGTAAGGTTTAAAAGCTCTCTGGAGGGAGGTGATATAGTTCATCATAACTCTGAGTCATCTCTAGTGGTTAAGATAAAGTCCAAACCACACCTTTATCTAGCATTGATGGAGTTGAAAGAATCGGTTATCGGAAAGTTTAATGAAGCACTATCCTTAAGGGGATGGTGTGATAAGGTACCAAGGGAGATTGTGTGTTCCTGATGTAGATGGGTTGACAGATCAAATCCTAGAAGAAGCCCATCTGTCCCGCTACTCAATAATTTGGGTTTGACAAAAATGTACCACGACATAAGGGAGATATATTGGTGGGAATGTCTAAAAGGGGACATAGCGGAGTTTGTCGCTAAGTGTCCGAATTGAAAAAAATTAAAGGCGGAACACTTAAAGTTGGGTGGCTTAATACAAGAGATAAAAATTCCTACTATGAAGTGGGAAGACATTAATATGGACTTTGTAGCAGGTTAACCTCGGACTTAAAAGTCATATGACTCCATATGGCTGGTTATGGATCGATAGACTAACTCCGCTCACTTTATTCCTGTCAAGTCTACGTATTCGGCGAAGGATTACGCAAGAACCTTCATAGATGATATTGTGTGCGTATATGTTATTTCATTATCCATCATATCGGATCGAGGCGCACAGTTCACATCTAGATTTTTGAAATCATTCAAAAAAGTGTTGGATACTACGGTGAAGTTGAGCACCACTTTTTATCCCAAAACGGATGGTAAAACGGAGCATACGATACAAACCCTTGAAGATATTCTTAGGGAGTGCACTACTGATTTTAAAGGGAATTGGGATAAACATTAACCTTTTGTGAAGTTTTCCAATAATAATAGTTTTCATTCATACATTTCCATGGCTCCTTATAAAGCCTTGTTAGGTAGAAGGTGTAGGTCTCCTATTGGATGGTTTGAAGTGGGTGAGCAATCATTTCTTGGTCCCTATTTAATTTATAAAACTTTGGAAAAGGTTCATATTATAAGGAACCGTTTGCAAATGGCCTATAGTTGGCAAGAGTCTTATGCCGATCATAGAAGAAGGGATTTGGAGTTTCAAGAAGGTGATAAGGTGTATTTGAAAATTTCACCAATCAAAGGGGTTGTTTGATTTTGTAAGAAAGGGAAATTGAGTCCTCGTTATGTAGTTTCCTATGAAATGTTGCAAAGCGTTTGTAAGGTTGCCTAGGAATCAAATCATCCTAGTGAATCGGCTTCGGTTCATCCGGTCTTCCATGTTTCAATGTTGAAGTCTATCACTGTTCCAAGTCCATTCTTCTTAATGAGGGCCTTGGTGTCAAGGATAACCTCTCTTATGAGGAAGTTCTACTTCAAATTATCGATAAACAAGTCAAGAAGTTGAGGAATAAAGAAGTGGTTTCGATAAAGGTGTTATGGAAGTATCATTTAGTTGAGGGTGCAACATCGGAGGCCGAGGCCGACATGAAGTCCCATTACCCTCATCTTTTTGAGAATTAAGGTTATTCATTCTTTTTAATAATATAAATATGATTAGAATTTAAGGTTTATTGATTTTCGGGTGATGTTTTGCAAATTATGCATTTTTGAAAACATTACAATGGATTTACTATAATATTTATTTTTAATACTTGCAATTTTGTTTTTTGCTTGTATTGAGTTATAATGTGTATTTGGGTATGGTGAGTCGTTATGAAATTATATGTAGCATGTTGTTAAATTGAACTTTGTTGTAATTGACTGATGTAGTATATGTTAATCTTTTAAGTATTGTTAGAATAAAATGCCTCATGATGAATTGTTTTAAGCCTTATGTGTGGTAATATGATTTTTAATAATTGCCTTGTTGAAATGACATGTTTTTTTGTTAATTCCATGTTTGATTTGTTGGACTTCTAGTGTTGAGTCTATTATTTTCCTTCGAAAGAGTTTTGGTGTCATTCAGGGATGAAGGTTCCTAAGGGAGGGATAATGTAACACCTTGATAATTCAAGACGTGTTGTAAATCCTAACGTAGGTGTCATAAGGTCTAAGTACTATTTTTAGGTCAATCTTATAGAATTTAGGTCATTTAGGATGTTTAAGAACAATAACATCAAACAAAATCCATGAAGTCCGGGAAATTAGTTCAAAGGGATGTTAGCGTGCCTTAGCCTATTTGAGTAACTTTTAGGAGTCAGAAATGTACGAAAATTGGTGTAAAGGTAGCTTTTCATAGTTCAAACGTGTGCGTACGAATTCTCAAGGACCAATCAAGGGCCCTTGAGAACTTTCCTATAGGTTGAGGTAACACTGCCTATGCGGTGTGCATCGACGGGGCAATGTGGGGACTTACAGGGCGTTGATGCCACCGTCATCCCACACTTAGACAAATGGAGGAATCCCCTCTCCTGCACAGTCTCTGATCGAGAAAACGGAGTGCAGGACAGAGGGGGGAACAGTCTGTCGACTCATAGACGACCAGTCGTTGGAGGTCTCGTCTATGAAGGTCAAATTTCATGCACAAATTCAAGTTACTTTCATTTAATTAGTCAGGGAGTTAGGTGATAATTTTGGGGTTTAAGGGAGTCAAACTATGTTGACTAAGTCCCAATATAAATACCCCCAACCCTTATTAATGTAAACACAACTCACAAGTAAACTCTCTTCCTTCTCTCGTATATCTCTCTCGACTGTAACTCACCATTGGCGACTAGATAAGATTAGGGTTTGGGGATACAAAGGGAAGAATTCCCCATCAATCCATCATTAAACGTTAAGGTATGGGATGTAATTCACCTTTGAGAGTCATTCCTTAAAATAGACTGCAAAGTTGAGTTTTCTTATAGGTTTCATCCAATTACAAAATTGAAGTTATGAATTGAGTTATTATTGATTTATTTAGGTTATTGTGAGTAGGTTAACATGTAATTCAACTACATTTGGTAATTGTTAGTTGTTTGGTCTAAATTGAAGAATATGATCCTCCATCCAAAATTCTAGCTTGTAATATTGATCTATATTGTATTGTAATCATTCAATTTGTTTGTTTGTTGATTATATTACTATCGTATGGTGTTATTATGATTAAATTTAGATATATTATAGGCCTATTATTCTAGTTCTTGATAAGTGATTTAGGTTAAGAATTGTATTGTGAAATTATCCTATGTATTTTGTCTTTAGTTATGATCTAGAGTTGAAGTGTGTTATAGAGAGGCAATTTGCCTTGTTATTTTATTGGTTATCATAGTGTGATGATGTTACCACCCATATTGGCTTCAGTTTTGGGTTGATGGTAAAACCTTGATTATAGACTATGAGGAAGACTTGGTAAGTCTTATAATCTCTATCTTTTATTCCAATTGTGATAAATTAATGTTACGTCATGATATTACATTGTAGTATGCCTTATATTATAATATAGGGTGGTATGATGTTTAAATAAGAAGTCTTGACTATGTTGTGAGGCTTATTAAGGTGTATGTAATATAAGGATGGTGAAAATTATCATTGTCCCTTGAAATTCTATGAAATGCGAAGGTGTTAACCTCACTTATATGGAATGTGATGAAAGCGATTATACTCATACAATTATTATCGAAATATTCATGATGATGATTATAAAAGGGGTAGACCCTATGACCTAAACTAAGTTATGATCGATAAATAAAGGCTTAATGACATTTCAAAAAGGAACTCTAGCTTAGAACCGAGTGAACTAGATTGAGGAGTATCCCTTCCTCATATGGAAGGTAGGAAGGAATACTACATTACTCTTGAGATTGGAGGCTATAATGCATGGTGCATAAACAGGGTCCCAACTATATTGCCTAGTTATTTAATTATGTTCCCCCATAGGAAAACTAGCTAGGGGATCCACGTAGTTACTATGTTTATATTTTGGTACTACCTTGCAAGTAGTCCGCCTTCTTTTGGTCTACGGTTTTATTACTCCAAATTCCACACTAGCTCATGTGGTCCATGTCGGTGAGGGTATGATATTCGCAAAAGGTAAAACGAATTAAAGGACTTGAACTCTAACTTGGATAAACCAAGGGGTGTAGCTTAGTCTAGGTAGGGGTATGCGAATCTACCTAAACATTGCACTAGTTAGCCTTAAGGGGAGCCTTAGAAGGAGGTTTATATACATGTTTATGTTTCGATGATATATGATGTACATATGATGATTATTTTACATTTTTGTTACCATTTGTTGATTAGTTCACTTATGAGTATGCGTTGGATTATAATGTTAGTATATGATGAAATATAAAACCTAAATGCTATGTTATGTAAAGTTTGACATTGGTCATGGTTTTTTGTTAAGGATAATTGATTGATTAAGGTTATGGGTATTTGCTTGATTATTCCACTCGTTGACTTTATAAGGGTTCATGAGTGGTTGTCTTGCTTATTATTATATGATTGACTCTTATTCATTCTTGTGATATTATTCCTTGAAGATAGGGTTGTAGAAAATCATGGTTTCAAGTACGTTGGGATAAGTATAACTTTTTGAGATAGTAAGCATGTTTTCTTGGTTGATACGACTTGTTTGGGTTTGCACTAGGTTCTTAAAGGAGTAAAATGGCATGTTTCGACTAAAATTCCCTTTTTACCATATTTTCGTGTATATGTGCATAAGTTCTCATACATATTACACTTGGAGTACAAACCCCATTTTCTTCCCTTTTCCCAAACATTTTAGGTTCTGGTCATTAAAGAGTTTGGAAGTTGACATTGTTGAAGGGTTGGATTCTCCATTTCATCCAAGTAGGGTAGGTCTTGAAATATTCGAGGGAAATGCCACTATCTAGCTTGAGGACATGTTATGAGCTTATAGACACTTTCATTTCTTTCCTTTTTAATTGAGTACTATACTTTTGTATAACCTATATGTTGTCTTGTTAGGTTGATGTAAGGGCTATGCCCATATTTTCATTATTGTTTAGAGTGTATGAGATGAGACAATCGTTGAGACTTTTATATTTTATATATATGTATGTCCAATAAAAGTAGAAGTCTATGTAACCTTTCTATATGAAGGGTCTATATATACTCGGTATGAATATATATTATGTGTATGTAGAGGTCTATGTAAACCTCCGAGTAGTAATAATGATAGTTCTAAATTTTTCCGCATTTTTCTACCTATGAATGAAATTACATGATACTAAGGGGCTAGTATTAGTCCTTGAAAAGAACAATGATGTTGGTTAGGTCTAGGGGGTAAACCTTGATGTGACAGTTGAGGAGTATTCCTCGAAGTTCACTAGGGAACTTAGGTATGCTCCATCCTTGGTGTCTAACCCTAGGGATTAGATGAGTAGGTTTTTTACTGGTGTTGCCGACCTTATGAAAGAAGATTGCAGTACGAGAATACTCTATGGTGACATGAACTTGTCTACAATCATGATTTATGCTCAATGCGTTGAGTAGTCTAAGCTTAGTAGGATTTCTAGAAACTCGAAGAGCATTGGACGAAGTGAGAGAAATAAACATAGGTTAAATAAGAAGTCTTAAACTCAAGACGAACCTAGAGATCCTAAGGTCAAACATCAGAAGGCTGGTGGTTCTCAAGGTTGTAAGACTATTTGTGCTTGTGGCAAGAAGAACTATGAGAAATTTCTAGTTGGTATCAATAATTGTTTTTGTAGTGGAAAGGATGGACATAAGGTGAGGGATTGTCCTACTATTCAATCTAGAGGAAAATAATGCAAGCAAGATCCTCCTTGTGTTACGCAATGTGGTGCTCCTAGAGGGAAGGCTCGCTTCTATGCACTCGGGGAAAGATGACCAAAGCCGGATGACGAACATGATATTGGTAAGTTATGCCTATTTTTTATTAATTGTGAGTTCCTTCTATTCGGGGGAGTATGGTGAGTATTGGAGTTTTGATTGATTGTCTCATCTTTTGTATTCAACTCAAGATTGAGAATTAGAAAGTCATAGTAGAATGTTGCATTGTTGCGTTGTGTTTAGGAGTGTTACTGTGTTTGAAGGGATTTTGTATGGGAGGTCGCTTCATAACTCAGTCAACTGAGCCTTAGAATCATCCTTGGTTGGAGGATCTCATGTTTATGTGTCTTGTAGGGGTTATTGATGTTATCTTGTAATATGTGAATTATTGGTGAAGTTACAATGAAGTCATTGTAAGCTCACTCTGAGTTCACTGTCACCTTATAGTAATGTGCATATAAGTTGATATAATTTGTAATGTGTCCTAATTACGATGTTTTGTGCTTGAATGTGGTCCATTATGCTTATGATATGATGTTTTAATAAAAACTAGCATGTTTCTCATAAATGCCCATTCTCATAACTTTATACATTATGTCATACTTATTACATGTGTTTGTAATTATTCCATACATTTTGTTATATTGAAATGTTTAGTTGGAATGTGAGAAGCGTCTTCATGAAAATCTTGGAAAGTAGGACATTGTCAAGCAAGTTGAAGTATATCCTCACTTGACTCGAGGGAATAATTATCTTTAAACTTCTTCTATTAAAAGTATTGTAATAGACTAAGTATTTCGATATTCGTATCATACAAGTCGTGTCCCAAGTATTCTTGAGTCTACGATTGGCCAATGTTGAGAGTTAGTATTTTCTTATGATTTTACTATGAAAGATTTTTTAAGATATTTTATTTGAAAAGTATTAATTCCGCAACACTTTTCATACATGTATGCAATGATCATGTTTAAGGGTTTGTACAAACCCTTTGAGAGGTCAAGTAGGCTGTGTTGCTCTCCGAGAGTGTCATATCTTCTACTATGTACTCTCGGGATGTGACATTCTTGGTTTCATAGCATATGATATGAATGTGTTCTTAGGAATAAAAAGTCTCATAAAGCAACACATAGTAGAGTATTTATCATCAGTGTGAATTGCGACACATCTATAAGTGAGACGCTATAGGATGATAGAGTTTCAGTTTGTTCATCACTATTGTGACGTAACTATAGAATTGAGGTTGAAAGTGTCAATTCCGAATCTTCCTTCTGTTTTTATAAGAGATGAATGCTAGAAGGATAGCTTCTAGAAGGTTGGAAGAAGGAAGGGTGAATGAGGAAATTCCTCCTCAAGTTGAGCAAGTTCTTCAAGGTTCTGAAGGTACTGAAGGTGCTCAAATTCCTATGCAAGGTTTTCAAGTACCTATTGTAGGTCAAGGCAATGAGGTTCCGGTGGTTCCCCCCAGAAATGACTAACGAGAAGACGCGAGAGGATTTACTTGCTTTAGTCGAGCCATGACTACTCATGTTAATACGGGTATTAAACCTAGAGTTAATGTGGTGGAAAGTACTATGAACTCTAGATTCAGATACTTTGTGAGGATAAATCCTCCTATTTTTCTTTGCTCTAAGGTGGGAGAGTATCCCCAAGATTTTTTAGATTGTGTGTACAAGGTGTTCAGTTCCATGGGTGTGGCCTCTAAGGAGAATGCGGAGTAGGCTTCGTAATAATTGAGGGAGGTTGCTCAAGTCTGGTAAACTCAATGGAAATAAAATAGGTCGATTGAGTCGGGTCCTATATAGTTGGAAGAGTTTAAGGAGTCTTTCTTAGGAATGTACTTTCCCCGTGAGAGGGGGGAGGTGAACGTTGAAGAATTTAGTAATCTTAATCAAGGTAATATGAGTATTGAGGAGTATTCCTTGAAGTTCACTAGGTTGTCTAGGTATGCTCCATCCTTGATGTCTAACCCTAGGTATAAGATGAGTAGGTTTGTGACCGGTGTTACTGACCATGTGAAAGAAGTGTGTCATACGACCACGCTCCATGGTGATATGAACTTGTCTAACGTCATGGTATATGCTCAATCTATAAAGGAGTCTAAGCTTAGTATGAATTCTATAAATTTGAATAGGAGTGGACCAATTGTGCAAAACAAACCTAGATTAAAGAAGATGGCTCAGACTCTAGATGAACCTAGAGATCCTAGGGTAAAACATGAGAAGGGTAGTGGTTCTCAAGGTGGTAAGCCTACTTTTGCTACATATGGGAAGAAGCACTATGGGAAATGTCTAGTTGGGACCTTGAATTTCGTTGGTTGTTTAAAGGATGGACATAAGGTGAGGGATTTTCCTACTATTGCGGCTAGAGGAAAAGAAGGTAAGAAAGATCCTCCTAGTGTGTTGGAAGTTGGTGCTCCAAAAGGGATCGCTCGTTGCTATGCACTTCCGACAAGAGGATCCAAGTCGTATGACGAAAATGATGTTGGTAAGTATAGCTTCTTTTTTTGATTGGTATGAGTTCCTTCTAAGTGGGGGAGTATGGTGAGTAGTGGATTTTTGATTGATTGTCTCATTTGTTCTATTCAACTCAAGCTTGAGAGTGAGAAAGTCATAGTACCATGTTGCATTGTTGCATTATGTTTCGGAGTCTTGTAGGAATTCAATTTCATCTATTCCTTTCATTGTGCATTTTATGAAGTTATAGATATGTGTTAAATTGAGTTTATATGGTTATATCTCATATATTGTCATGATTTCATCATTCATTTCTTAAGAGTAGCTTTTTTGAAATTTTGAAGCATATTCACTATAATGTCTTGCAGCTTATTGTAACATTTTTGAAAATTTGACAACATTGTTCTTTTCTTAAAAATTAATTTAATCTATATATGGTAGATGTCTATGAGCAGTAGAATGACTGAAGAAGGCGTTCTTGTTATTTTAAATTATATATGTAATTCTTACTTGCATGATGAGTTGTAGATTAGTTTCTATCTTCTTGTCCTGTTTTGCATCTCTAAAAGTATGTGAAATTGGTATTATTTCTAGATATGTATTGTGTATGGTGTGGTATGGTTATGTGCGTCTATTCTTGAGTTTCTTATCTCTAGAACGTTCTAAAAAGATGCAACTACCATTCAAGGACAAATGTTGTCCAAGTGGGAGAGAATGTAACAACTCTAAAACGACTTAGGTGTTACTAGAGTCTAACACTTATGTATTGATGTTTTGAAGTCTTAAAATGATTTAAATTATGTTAAGAGGCAGTGTTTAAAGTTTCATGAAGTTTGGAGGTCAAACGTCCAAGAACGTCCATGACGTTCGAAAAGTTTGCCTTGAAACTACTTTGTGTGTCTTTCTGTGTTTCGTGAAGTTTTACGTTTACTTTTTGGATAAAATTGATGTATGAGGTCCTAGAATCGTATACAAACATATTCAGATTAGAAACATCCAGTAAAAAGTCTCCAAGGACTAAATGAGGGTCCAGTAAAAAGTCTCCAAGGACTAAATGAGGGTCCTTGAGGAAGGACCCAACTTGGTGGCCAAAACTACCTAAGGAAGCAATACATAGGCTTCTACTTTCATTTTACATGCACAATATATCAAGATATTCTAATAGGAAACGTTTCACATTTAAACAATTTGGATAGAGTACAACATTCGGGCATAGCCCATACTTCATTACCACAAAAAACCACATATAGGCATGTACAACAATAGTCTCCAAATGAAAGAGAATGAAATAAATGTCTTTGATACTAAAACAACATAAATAGGTAGATAGTGGCATCGTTCTTAGAAGGTGAGGACATACAAAACTTGGAAAATGAAAATCCAAGTTATCTTCAAATGGCCCTTCTAGAAGCTCAACGGTCAGAACCTACATAATTGTAGAAACATAGAACTTTGGGTTAGTACAAAACTTGTACTAAGTATGGAAACATGCACATAAAACATTTGAAATCATGCTAAAGGGGACATTTGTTCAAGACTATGCTAAGTTACTTTGAAAACTCTTAGGCACAACCAAAAACCCACACAATCCGATAATCACATATTATTTAAGACAAGATCATATACAACACAAGACCAGCATTATCAAGTATAATCAAGTTAACATGTATCATAACATATTGGAGTATATAACCAAATTAACTTCAACATCCTGATATCACAACAAAGCATATATAAGAGTTCATAGCATTACAAACCTATAAAAGAATCTTCTTCATAACCCTCTCTATTAAGTCCGCAAGTGCAATGACTACATAATGTCAAATAACGTTACTCAACCAAATAAACCCAACAAAGGATCATACGAAATGTCTAACTTCACATAACATAGCATTAAGAGTATTTATCATCATATTACATACACCAAAAGAATGTTCATACATATAAGAAACATCATATGGAATCATCAACATTTAAAGTCAACATATGCATAACATTTACATTGTAACACTCAAGAACAACCTTCTAGGACTTCACTCAATGCCAATTAGTGCAATGTATATGTAGAGTCCCATAACCCTACATGGAGTAAGTCAAACCTCTTTAAGTCACCCTAGTTAGTGTTCACTTTATTACTTCATTTTACTTTTGGGAACACTTTCTTTAACCAAAATAGACCACATGAGCTAAATTTGGAATCCGGTGTCATGAAACCCTTCACCAAAAGAAAGTGGACTACTTTACAAGGTATTACCAAAACATAAACATATCATTTTAGGTGGATCGAATAGCTAGTATTCCTATGGGGGCAACATGATACAAGAACTAGGAGATATGTGGGACACTTTAATGCACATTGCATTATCGTCTCAAATCTCATTAGTAACATAGTGAACCTACCTTCCCACCTTGGGAAAGGACACTCCTCACTACTACTTCACTGAGGGATAAGCTAGAGTCCCTTTCGAAATGTCTTTAAGGCTTTTAATAATTAGTAGTTGTCATAGCTAGAGCACGATACTCAGCTTTAGTGCTTGAGTGGGATACAACCTTTTGTTTTTGAGAAAACCAACTGATAAAGTTACCTCCATAAAATAGTGCAAAAGCATGTTGGGAGAGACTATCATCAAGATTAGATATCGAACCAGCATCCCTACAGGCTACAATACTACAATTAGACATAGGTCGTACAAACAAGCCATCATTGAGGGATCCTCAATGATTTTGAAGAATGTGTTTTGCAGTTGACCAATGAGAAATGATGGGTGATTTCATAAATTTACATACTCAATTGACTTTGTAAGATATCTATTTTCTACTGATAGTTACTTATTGAAGCAAACCAATAAAACTACAATATAATAAGCACGAGACATAGGATCAGCAGAAAGAATATGACGAATCTAGGTTCAATTGGACCAAAAATGGCTTAGTATCAACAATGTTAGTGAGACAAAGTAACTAACGAATGTACTTTCCTTCAGTTAAATAATCCCATATGATGTTGGAGTTACTTCAACACCAAGAAAATAATTTGATGAACTAAGGTCCTTAAATAATTTAATGAACCAAGATCATTCAGAGAGAACTGTTAATCAACAGAGTGAATAAATGTAGTGATAAAATCACTATCATTGCCAGTTATAATAGGTTCATTTGTATAAACAAGAAAATATATAGTGTTCTTAAAATTCTGCTGCACAAAAAGATATGAGTAAGATAAATAAGAGAAGAAGCCAATGACGAGGAAAAAAAATTATAAAACCAAGCATGTGGTGATTGCTTTAGTCCATACAAGCCTTGTTCGATTTGCATACAAAATGCGTCTATTGAGGATCAACGAATCATTTTGCTTAGTAAATAAAAACTTATTCAGAGTGCTCACAATTTAAAAAGGTATTGCTAATATCAGGTTGTCTAATGGTCCACTTATTTGTCACAGCTACAGAAAAGATAGACCAAATGGTTGTCGGCTTAACAATTGGACTATAAGTATCGAGGTAATCAACACCCTCCTTTTGGTGAAAGCCTTTAGCTACATGCTGAACTTTGTGATGTTCAATTGATACATCAACTTTCTTTTGTAGAACCATTTACAACAAACAATGTTAGAGTTATGTGGTGGTGGAACCAATGTCCAAATCCTATATCACATAAGATTTTAAACTATTGACTGCAATAGCATGGTGCCTTTAAGGAAATTCGGAATGTCACATCCGGGAATACCCCTACATGTAACCAGCGTCGTCGTCTTCTTTGAGGATTAAGACTACCCTCTTAGCTTACATCATTATATTCGTATGAAAAAATTAGTGGAAATTTGAAACTTTTTACTACTTCTACATTGAGATTAACATTAACCTCTACATACACATAATAGATATATATCGAGTATACATAGACTCTTCGTATAGGAAGATTACTTAGTATTCTACTTTTATTGCACATAGATATATAGAATATAACATTGTCTCAAAGCATGTCTCATCTAAAAACCATCTAATAAAACTATATCAAATTTGGCCTAGCACATACATCAATACAATAAGACCACATATAGGTCATACAACGTTTAGTATCCAAATGAAAGGGAAATAACCATAAGAGTCGTAATACTAAAAATAAATTCATAGCTTGATAGTGACATTGACCTCGAAAAGTAAGGAACTACCCTAGTTGGGTTGTTAAGAATTCAAAGTCTTCTTCAATGTATTCTCCAAAAGTCCTTGAACGACCGAAACCTAAAATGTTGGGAAAAGGAAGAAGTTGGGTTTGTACACCACTTGTACTAATTATGAGAACATAAACACACATATCATGAAAACATGATAAAAGGGACCTTTCTTTAAAACATGCTTTTTTACCCTTTGAAATCCTTATACACATTCAACAAAAAGCGTACTAGTCCACAAGAAATATTTTTTAAGTCATAGGCATGTACTTCACAAGACCAACAATACAAAGCATTATCAATTTAATGATAATCTCAACATACATGCATATAATATCAAGACCACTTAAATCATCAAGTTATTACTTCAAAAAGCACGAGTCAACATAACCATAGCAAGACAATTACCCATGAACCCCTATTAAGTAAACGAGTGCAGAGACCAAGCAAAACCCCATAACCTTACTTAAGCAAAGTAACACAACAAGAATCATGACAAATATCCCACTTCACATAACATGGCATTTAGGAGTAAAGATAATGATACTTTAACAATGTAGATAAACAAATATTCATAAGTGAAACTAATCAACATATAGTATCAATAATATGAAAGTTCATCATATACATATCATGTGCCATTATAAGCATATACATACATATGAACATCCTTCTATGCATAACCTCTTAGGTTATATTAGTTAGATTTCATTCAATTAGTTCATTTTACCTTTTGGGAATATCTTGCCTTAACTGACATATACCACATAAGCTAAGGTAGAATCTGGTGTCATGGAACCCTACATCGAAAGAAGGCGGACTACTTGCCAAGGTAGTACCAAAACATGAACATAGCAACTACATAGATCTACTAGCTAGTATTCCTATGGGGGAAACATAGTACAAGAACTAGGAGGTATGGTTGGGACCCTCTTTACGCTACATGCATTAGAGTATCCAATCTCAATAGTACATTAGTGATCCTATCTTCCCTATGTGGGAAGGGAAAATCGTCACTCTAGTTCACTTGATGCTAAGCTATAGTCCTTTTTTCAAATGGATTTGATTAATCATCATAGCTTAATGTAGGTCATAAGGTCTAATCCCTTCTATAGTCATTGTATTTAGCTCGTTAGTAATTGCATGAGAATATCCTTTCATGGCAACCCTCATATATGAGATTAGCATAATATAATCATTATGTCATAATAAGGCACATAGGTACTTCATAACCAACCTTTAATCATTTTATCGTAAGCATAATCTCACAATCACATAGTCTAGACATTTCAATTAACCATCATACCAAAACCTACTTAGGCTAATCACTAACTCATGCTTCAGTTGAACTACTTCATCAATCACAAGCCATTATAATTTAAGTAAAGGTTAGGATCATAAAGACTTAATATCCTTATATATCCATCATAATGGTCTTACAACAAACCAACCAATTACATATAACAATAAGCGTGGTAGAATCAATCAATAGTAATGAACAAAAGAACTAGGTCAAGTTTATGATCACTATGCCAATTAACATAAATCATAACATAGGGTTAGAGAAATTTGGGTTCATCATGAATTCATCAAGATTTAGATCCAATCCGACCACTACATTACCCTTGTCAATCCATACATGAATTAGAAAAGATAAATCGTCTAATAATCAAATCATTCTTAAATTTCCATCAATTCATGACCAAAATCCAAGATTTGGGAAAATGTGGAAGTGCACATGATCAATATGAAATTGCATCACTTAACATCAATTAACAAATAATCTATACTCAATTAGTAATAGGAAATCATAATTCATCATTAATTTGAATTTTAGAAGAAAACCCTCGAGAATTGGAGAACCCCATGGATTGGGTAATTAATAAATCAACTTTGAGAGGATTTATTGGGGAAAGGAATTCAAAAAGTGATGAACCCATACTTTAAAGAAGATGAATCGATGAAATTGAAGTGAAATTCTAGATAAATTGACCTTCTTCCTCAAGCTTTCTTCCTTCTTCAATGGAGGATTTGGGGATAGAGAAAGTAGATAGAGGTGAGAGCATTTGAGTTTTGTTATGCAAATTTGGGTTTGGAGAATGATAATGACTTAAAATGACCCTTAGGCTATAATCACTGCCTAAAATTCCAAAAATACCCCTTTTAGGAAGTCGCTCCACGTCGTGTGGCGAACATATATTTTAGTCCCCAAAAATAAATTCTGGGACAGTGAGGTCCGTGCGGGCTGCACGTCGCGCAACAGCCCACTGATTCTTGACTTTTACAGGCTGCTTTAGCAGCGAACCCACCCATTTTTGGGTCCTCCTCTATGACCCGTGGGGTGGTCCTTGGGGCATCCTTATTGGACATTTAGAAAATCTATACTACACTCTACCTAACAAAAGTTTGCTTTGAATGTTTTTGACCTCATTTGACCCTCCGGGCCCATCCCCAAACATAGCGATCTCAACTAGTTCAATTAAGCTAGCTTCCTAACGTCATGGACGTTCTTTGACGCCTTGGATATAAAACTTCTCGGATGACTTCTAAACATTATTTTAGGTCATAAAACAGCATCTTAACCTTTAAACCCTCATGTTAAGATCTAGAATAGGTCTGGACTTTTTAGAGTATTACATTCCCCCCCCCCCCCAGGAAAATTCATCCTCGGATGACATTAAACTTTTAGAAGGGAAATATAAGAATCAATACAAGAAGCCCAACCAACAATATACAGCATCAACATGTGTTACAACTCAATTCAGGATACCGATATGACATTTACACAATGACTCAAACATCAATTTTAGCACATAGCGCTCAGAGTTACAACGTGAGAAATTTCCTTCTCATAATAACAACATGATCTCATACTTTGCATGAGTCAATTATGCCAAAGTTTAATTTAAATCAAACATGCAAAATCACAAAATTTCCAAATTGAAAGCACATTTCACTGTAAGTCAATGTAACAACACCAAAATGCTCATGTTTGGAAAACTTCACCAAAAATCATGAAACTTAAATTTTTAGTCATTATTGTTATTTTAGTAAAACAAAACTAACTTTACTTATAAATAATATGAGGGTAATGGGACCTCATGTCCTCCTTGTCCTCCCGTGTTGCACCCTCAACTACCGTGGCTCTTGCATATCACCTTTACGAAAGCCACCTCTTTGTTCCTCAATTTCATTACTTGCCTATCAAGGATTTGAATCGGAACTTCCTCACAAGAGAGGTTATCCTGTGCACCAAGACCCTCAAATGTTCCATGCATTAACCCTCATTTTTTAAATATACCAAGATATCGTCAATGAAGACAATGATAAATGAATCTAGGTATCTTCGAAACACCCTATTCAATGAGATCCATAATTGCAGCCGAGGCATTAGTGAGCTCAAAGGACGTTATTAAGAACTTATAGTTATCATATCTAGTCCTAAATGCCCTTTTTGGTTTATTCTCTCCTCTCACCCTAAGGTTGTGATACCCCGATCTCAAGTAAATCTTAGAAAAGTAGATTGCCCCCTTGAGTTGATAAAAAAGGCCGTCAATCCGAGGGAGAGGATACTTGCTATTAATAGTGATTTTATTTAGTTGGTGGTAATCAATGCAAATTTTAAGGGACCCATCCTTCTTCTTCACAAACAAAAGCGGAGAACCCCATGGAGAAATACTACGTATAATGAAGCCTTAGTCTAGTAAATCTTTGAATTGAGACTTCATCTCTTTCAATACGGTCGGAGCCATCCAATAATATGGAATTGAAATGGGATTTGTATCCGGTAACTACTCGATAAAAATTCAATTTCCCATTCAAGAGGAATACTGGGAAGATCATTAGTGAAGACCTCCGGAAATTCTCTCACTATGGGAACCGACACAATTGGAGAAATTTTGGAGTCTAAATCTTGGACTCTTATTAAATGATATCAATACCCTTTAGAGATCTTTTTGCATGCTTTCAAACAAGAGATCATATGACCTCTAGGATAGAATTTTCCCTCTTCCACTCTAAAAAAGGCTCATTTGGAAAGTTAAACTTCACCACCCTAATTCTAGGATCTGTAGAGTCAAAGAAAGCATTTAACCAATCCATACCCAAGATGACATCAAAATTAAGTAACCAAGTTCTAGTAGTTCAACATAAGTAACTCTTTTGGGCAACATTATAGGACAACTTCTATACACCTTTTTTCAACAACCAACTCACCCACCAGGGTAGACACCTTAAAAGGTTCATTTAGAATGTCGGGTAAGATATCAAATTTTAAGCTATTAAGGAAGTAATAAAATATAATGTAGCGCCTGGATCATGTAAAGCATATACATCAATGGAAAAATCTTTCAACATACCAGTCACCACGTGGGGAGAAGTCTCTTGCTCACCCCTCCATCAAAGTGCATAGAAGCGATTCTTCTTTGGATCATCATTAGAACCACTTGATTTCCCATATCCTTGTCATGTCCCCTCAAATTAGGGAAATATCGTACCTTGTGAAAACTTTTACCACAACCGAAACTATTATATGTTCCCTGAAGACAATCAGCATAGTGTTTCTTGCCACACTTTCCCCAAGTTGGCTTCTTCATTGGTGAACTATTATCCCTTCCGTTTTTAGGCTTTGGATAATACACCCTAGCTATAGGGAACTTGGAAGTAAGTTGATTAGAATCCCTTTTCTTAAACCTAGTCATGTCCCTTTTCTTAAACCTAGTCATGTCTTGAATCATAAGCCTACCCTTTGAGAAACCACTACCAAAAGATCTTGCCCACTTGACATGTCTACACTTCCTCTTAGCCCTTTCCTCTTTCAAATGTTGAGCATGAAGCATAAGACTAGAAATGTTCATATTGTGATATAGCATAGCTGAATGACATTCCTCCTGCAAGTCATGTGACACTCCCGTCACAAAGAGGTTTATTTCATCTTTAGAGTCGGAAACCAAAGAAGGATCACATTAGGACACTTGAGTGAATTTCATGGAGTATTCAAAAACACTCATACGTCCTTGATGAAGGTTGATGAACTCCACCACTTTATCTTTCCGCTTCTTCCTAGGAAAGAATCTATCAAGAAAAGCCTTTTTGAACACTTCCCAAGTCACAGGTCCACCCTTTAACGGCCTTTTGTCCCTCTATGAGACATACAAAGTTTGAGCTACACCTTTGAGTTGGTAAGTGGCCAAATCGGCCCTCTCACTAGTAGTCACCCCCATGGCATAAAGGATCATGTAGATTTCATCAATGGACTCATGGGGGTCTTGTTTAACCTTGGACCCGTATAATGTAGGAGATTTATCCTAGTGAAATCCCTTCGACGGGAGGACATGGTAAAAACTTGTTGGTGTGCTCGGTGTACAACCTCCCGATTAGCTTGGGCAGTCATGGATTGTGTTTGAGTTGTGGCGACTTTTACTTGGGAAGTAACAACTTGGGAAATTTTGACAAAAGTTACCCTTATGTCACCATCAGCCAACTGAGGATGATTGACCATGGCTTGGTGATCATTCAAATCTTTTACAAAAGGAGGAACTTAAAAACCACGGGAAGGAACACCCACATTGGAAATCTCTTCCACAAGTCATCGTGCAGCAGTCTTTCGAGTATTCATTTCCTATAATCATAATAAGAGGATTAGACGCTAAAGAACATAGACCTAGCATTCTAAAGGTAGGATATTGGACTTCCAAGACAGTGAGAGTTTCCTAAGCATCACATAGATTCCTATTTATAAGATTGTACACTTCATAATTATGAGTACAAATCTACATAGACGTGGTTGAGAGAGACATCGACCCAGTGATATTTAACGTGGATCTGATACCTAGTTTGTCAGATCCAGAAATACCCCCTAGACGTAATCGGAATCGTCATCGTCTTTGAGGACTAAGACTAACATTCATAGGTCAAAAAAGCAGAAATTTAAAACCTTTTACTACTTCTACATTAAGGTTTACATTATACTCTACATACACATAATATATGCATATATATATATATATATATATATATATATATATATATATATATATATATATATATATAGTATACATAGACTTTTTATAAAGGAAGATTACTTATTCTTTTACTTTTATTGCACGTAGATATATAAAATATAACAGTCTCAAAAGTATGTTTCATCTCATAACCATCTACAAGAGTATATAAAATTGGGCCTAGCCCATACATGAATACAATAAGACCACATATCGGTTATACAATGCTTAGTATCCAAATAAGAAGGAAAGGTACATAAGAATCTTCATAGTAGAGATAACTTAATACCTTGATAGTGGCATTGCCCAGTGAGGACCTACCCTACTTGGATGATAAATTATTCCGAGTCTTCTTCAAAGTCGTTTCAAAATGTCCTTCAATGACTGAAACCTAAAATGTTGGGGAAAAGGAAGAATTGGGGTTAGTACACCACTTGTACTATGTGTGAGGTCATATGCACACATATCATGAAAACATGCTAAAAAGGGACCTCTCTCGAAAAAATGCTAGTTTACACTTTGAAAACCATATGCACATTTAAGAAAAATCATACCAATCAAAAAGATATATTGCTTAAGTCATAGGCATGTACATCACAAGACCAACAATTCAAAGCATAGTCAAGTTAATGATCATATAAAAATACTTCTATATAATATTAAGAGCACTCTAGTTATCAAGTTATAACTTCAACAAGCATGAATTGGAATACATTTAAGCATATCAAAAGCATGAAAATAACTGATGAACCCCTATTAAGTCAACAATTGCAATGACCAAGCAAATACCCATAATCTTACTTAATAAAATAACCCAACAAGAATCATGACCAATATCCCAGTTCACATAACATGGCATTTAAGAGTACGTATAAGCAATATTCAAGTTCATGATATACATATCATTTACCTTTATATGCACATTCATACATCAGAACAACCTCCTATAACTTCTCTCAAAGTTAACTAGTGCAATGTTTCGGTAGATTCCCATACCCCTACCTAGACTAAGCTAAACCCCTTATGTTATATTAGTTAGAGTTCATCCCTTTAGTTCATTTTACCTTTTTTGAACATCTTGCCTTAGCTGACATAGGTCACATGGTCTAAATATTGAATCCGGTGTCATTGAACCCTACACCGAAAGAAGGCGGACTACTTGCCTAGGTAGTACAGAAACATGAATATAATGATTGTGTGGATCCACTAGCTAGTATTCCTATGAGGGCAACATAGTTCAAGAACTAAGAGATATGGTTGTGACCCTATATATGCTACATGCATTATAGTTTCCAATCTCAAGAGTACATTAGTGATCCTACCTTCCCTATGTAGGAAGGGACAATCCTGACTCTACTTCACTTGGTGCTAAGCTAGAGTCCCTTTTTGAAATGTCTTTAATTTATCGTCATAGATCAATGTAGGTCATAACGTCTAATCCTTTCTATAGTCATTATCATTAGCTCATTAGGAATTGCATTAGAATATCCTTTCATGCAACCCTCATATGTGAGATTAGCATAATATCATCATTATATCATAATAAGGCACATAGGTACTTCATGTCTAACCTTATATCATTTCATCTTAAGGATAATCTCACAATCACATAGTCAAGATATTTCAATTCACCATCATACCAAAACCTACTTAGGCTAATCACTAAGTCATGCTTCAATTGAACTACATCATCAATCATAACCCATCATAATGAAGTAAAGGTTAGGATCATAAAGACATTAAATCTCCTTCAATATCAATCATGATGGTTTTACCACAAACCAACCAATTACATTTAACAATAGGTGTAGTAGAAACAATCAATAGTTATTAATAAAATAACTAGGTCAATTGCATCATCACTTTCCCAATTAACATAAATTCATGACTTAGGCTTAGGGAAATTTGGGTTCATAATGATTTAGATCCAATCCTACAACTACATTACGCTAGTCAACACATATATGAATTAGAATAGATAAATCAAGTTTAATAATCAAATCATTTTTCAATTCCCATTAATTCGTGACCAAGATCAAAGATTTGGGAAGTTGGGGAGGGAACATGAACAATATGAAATTGCATCACTTAACATCAATTAACCAACAATGTGTAATCAATTAGTAATTAGAAATCACAATTCATCATCAAATTTAACTTTAGTAGAACATCATTAGAATTTGAAAACCCTATGAAATTGGATAATTTAGAAATCAACTTTTAGAGGAATTCTTGGGGAAAGTAATCCAAGAGTGAGTCACCCATACAATAATGATGATTAATCACGAAATTGAAGTGAAAAACTAGAGAAATTGACCTTCTTCCTCAAAGTTTCTTCCTTCTTTTTTGGGGATTTGGGGCTAGAGAAAGTAGAGAGAGGTCAGAGCTTTCGAGTTTTATGTAAGGAATTTGGGTTTGGGTGAGTGATAAATGACTTAAAATGACCCTTAGTCCATATAAAATAACCCCCTAATTTACCCATAACATCCCTCACTTAAATTTGTCTTTTTGTGAAGTCTAAATTTAAAAAATACGATTTTAGCGGATCTTGGATATGGCTGCGTGTTGCGGGACCAACACAAATTTTACCCCACCCCCCAATTTAAATTTTGGGACAGTGAGGTCCCTGGGGGCTGCGCATCAGGCTGCAGCCTACTGATTCTTGACTTTAACAGGCTACCCAGCCTTCCCACCCATGTTGGAATCCTCCTCCATTACCCTGTGGTCGTCCTTGAGACGTCATTATTGGAATTTAGACTCTTTATACTACACATTACCTAACCAAAGTATTTTTTCATGTATTAGACCTCATTTGAACGTACTAAACAATCGCCAAATAGAGCAACGTCAACTAGTTCAATTAAGCTACATTCCCAACGTTATAGACGTTCTTTAATACCTTGGTTCTAAATCTTCTGTATGACTTTTAAACATTCTTTTAGGTCATAACACTGAACCTAAACCTTTAGAAACTCATGCTAGGCTCTAGATTAGGTCTTTACTCTTTGGAGTATTATATGGAATCTTGATGATATCTTGTAGGTTCTAGACTATAGAAAGGATCAAGAGGAATTGAATGACGAGATGTTATAAGAGATTTTGATTTTAATTGATTTGTTTTACTTTGAAAAACCATGTGATATAAGGAGTTATCTCATGGACGAAAATACAAAGGAGTTATGGTCTTGTAAGAGGAATCAGTAGATGGTAGATTCTCAAGAAGGTTATTAGATGGTGTTTTCTTTACTTGTGTAGGAGACAAATGGGGTAAAGTAGAGGGTAAATTTGTATTGTTAGCGTACTTAGGTGACAATATAGATGATACAACAGGAATATTTGATAATGACCATTCCATGATGGGGTGTGCGTGAGAATGTGAACACATTATATGTTGAGAAGCTTGATTGAGTAAAGAAAGGGATGATTTATGATGGAATATGATGAGGGAGAGGATGATTTTTTGATTGGCAGCATGGAGGAATAAGGAAAAGATTTTTTATCGAGCACAACATGGCGAGTAATATATATTCAGGAAGACGCGACATGGTAACAAAGGTAACCTTTGTTATTAGAAATATACCCTATAAAGACATACGAAAGAAATGGAAAACAAACTTTATGGTTGTTCTAGGGTCGAAGAAAGGGATAAGAAATGAAACTGAATGTTTTGAGAATATCATAATGAGGATACTTGTTGTAAAGTAATTAATATAGTAACTTGAAGTATAGAGAAGAAGATATGTAATATTGGATAAGTATGTATTAGTATGAAATGCATGCTCCTAAAATTGAATTTGAAGAGAATCATGAAAAAGAAGTGCGAGTCTTTTTTCTATTGTAATTATATTTTGGTGCTTTGATACCCCATTTTGTTGAGGTTTGTACGGACAAGACATACAACGATGACTACTAAATTTGGAGGATTATGGGCTAAATAATTAGAGGGCGGGGGCTGGAAAATAATAGAATGTTGCTTTGAGTTGAGGGGTTGTCACATCCCGAAAACACACCCTAGAAGTTAGGGACCATCTCGGATTGCAACCGGCGTACATGATCTCTCGGAGGTCTTGTACATGCTCTTACATATCCTTAATTGCATAAACATAATGAAAAGAAGTGTAAAAATAAAACTTTTCATAAAACATATCATAGTCTTTAAAAACTCCTTCATAAAAAGTCATAGGAAATACTAAGTCTAAATATCATCAAACTTAAGACACTAGACTACTTCAGACGAGGCCCATAACCAATACGAATAAAGAAATACTTAGTCCATTATAAAACTTCAAATGGAAACATAAAATACATCTATGCCCTCGAATCAAAAGAGGACATACTTTGACTTCACTTGAATGATGCTACGATCCAAGTCTTCACTTCCCGAATTCTCCTCACCTACCAACAACTATAGAGTACAAACATACGTACTAAGTATTGCATAATGCATAAAAACCAGTAAATCAGACATTTAGTTAAAATATGCATCTTTTCTTTTAAAATTAATATTATAATCATAAGAACAACATTTATAAAGCTCACTTTATAGTAAGCTACTTCACTGTTCGGTAAATTGCTTCAGTGTAACAGTGAAATGCGTTCTCTACCTTTTAAACACTTTATTGCATGTAGTGTTTTCACTAGAGTTATTTTAAAACCCACTTAAGCACCACAAAGAGAGACCGCCCATACAACATCCCTAACATACCTAAATGATCCACAAGAACAGTTATAATAAGTCACCTACAAAATTACAAGATATTAAACACATCAACATAAAGATAATATGACATTCTCCTTACAAAGGCTATCAAAAGACCTACTTAAGTAAATCAATAAGATAACGTCCATGATTAACCTGTTCAAAGATTACCTAAGTAATACTTTAGACTACCTTAGGCTTAGTTCATGCAACGTAATCAACAATTTCCCTAACTAGAGTCATTCTCAAGACTTCCAAAGATAAGACGTGAAGAGATCACCCCTTATGCCCTCTTCATACTTTAGATAAGGAATCCTTAAGTCACTTTAGATTAGGTACTCATTCATTTACATACTTCATAACATAATTCACTATTTCATTAGTTCATTAAGAGACTCTTACATCACATAAAGGACATTCAAGAAATGGTCTTATACAATACCTAGGGACTCTAACTAACACCTTCAAAACCTATTGAGTAATGTCTAGATAGAATCTCAAACCACCACCTAAACTTCATAGAACATCTCTAATGCTAGAAATTATCCCAGATGATGAGAATAGGCAATAACCGACATAGACCATGATAGTTAGGCATGGATTCCAGAGTTCCAACCTACTCCAATGACGATATTATACTTGCCCAGGGCAGAACTAGGACACATCCCATATAGGCACATTGTTAAGGAATATGAAGGTCTTTTGAGCACTCTAGTCTCATTCTCAAGAAGAGGTACATTGTTCTCTAGTCTCATTCTCAAGTAGAGCTACTTCCCATAACATAATTGGTCGGTGCTACACCATGTTCTCATAGAGTAATTTCCATTAAAGTATCACATTAAGATTTTCCTTATCTAGTCATAACCCAATCACATTCACCCTCCCATAGAGGTCAACTAGGGCTACCTTTCAATGGCAACTAAGATAGCTCATTATGAGTTTTCAAAGAATGATATGATGTATTTCTAGCCAATCGACCCTAATTCCACCATTCCTTTACATGAAGGATACCGTTACGACTCTCGACTTCAACATTCATAACCTTACCACTAGGTTTAAGGGTCCACGTACATGACCTTCTTAACATCATCTAAGGTCTCACATATCTTTAATTCATACATGACAAGGGTTCTCTAATCCTACCCAGTCAAGACATCTCATAATATCATGTTATTCATACATATATCAAGTAAGGAACATAAGTTTCCCAAACAAGACAAAACATTTTTCACCTAGCACACATATCATATCATTCTTTAAGTCACTTAGGAATAACCCTTATCATCTTTAGTTCATCCTATACACATTCATATCATCATAAATATAATAATTATAGACTCATATAGTGAAGTAGGAGCAACCATGTATCAACTCTAAGACTACACATATCAGAACATATTCATAGTCTAACATGACTTCGTAATATGTATGGAAACTTTCAAATTACTCGCATGTAGGTAGATATTTCAATACTTCACATAATTAAATAAACAAATCATAATCAAACTTCAAGTAATGCCGACAAATCCATTATCCTCCTAAACATAAAGTAACACCGACAAGACCACATAATTAATAATTAAAACACATTAAACCGCCAACATAAGTGGATCATGCCAATCACAACATAATCGAAGTCTAATTAACATCAAAATGAAGGAAATAAGGAAGATTACCACCACATCAACCTCAACAAGTCAATCCAATGTCAAATCACCACATTCAATATCACAAGGCCCTTACCCATGGACATAACCAACAATTCAACATAATTGTAACAATATTCATGAAACAAGGTAAAATTATGACATATTAATCAATATAATGTAACCTAGATATCAATTTACTACAATTAATACATCCATCAATAGCCTACATAAAACTACATTACAATTCATCAACATTAGATCAATATCATATAGCCCATAACATAGTCAAATACTAGAGTTCGTCCATTTCATGGGTTCATAGGTAATTTAGGTTAAAGTCATAAATACAATAACAATTTAATCCATAATAAAGTTTAAAAAAAATTGATGCAAGAACCAATGGTAGAATCATGAAATTCGACAATTCAACTTTGAAAACTTCCGAAAACTTCTTGAGAGTTGGGCTACTTGATGAAGAGAGTTTCAAGGATGAAAATTTATACATTGATGAATCTAATTGTTCACTTTGATGAAGAATATCTACTCAATTCGTTAAACCTATCTTTACTTTGACATTGGACTTCAATGGTGTCTTAGGGAATTTCTAAGGGATTTTGGGGTTTCAATTTAGAAGAATGAAGTCTTCAAGGTGTTACAGAATTATATGCACACTTAAAATACCCAAAACACCCTTAAGGAACCACCAATCGTATTATTTGGAAGTGGGGTGAAATTACAATTTCACCCTTAACATAACAATTGGCTGCGCAGGAACACAACCCAAACGAAGCTTGCCCATCGACGGGGCGTAGGTCCACACATGGGCTGTCCTCTCCTCTGTTGATTGGTTTAGAGATTATAAACTTGAAGATTTTGTCCATAGTTTAAGTACCAAACAACTCCCACCACCTACGGGTTGTCGACCATGCCACCGACCGTCGTTTACCATCCGTAGGTGGGACTACCTTGGGCAGTTTTGGCCACCAACATGGGTTCTTCCTCAAGTAACCTTGCATTGACCTTGGGGATATTTTCCCAAACATTTCAAGCCCAAACATTATCGTATACGATTTTATCACCTCTTACATGAATTTCATCCAAAACAAACACATAAAACTAGATAAAACATGTTTAAACACACAAGGTCATTTCAAGGCATATCTTTCGAACATCATGGACGTTCTTGGATGTTTGACCTTTAAACTTCACGAAAGTCGACACAATGACAATAAAAATCATACTAACACATTTAAAGACCTTAAAACCTCATGAATCACAAATAAACACATAGAACCACATATAAGGCACATACGTGACTTAGTCGTCGAACGTCTTGGTCATCCCTTGACGTTTAACTTCCAATGCACCTAAACTCTTAGCCACTACCTCATTAACAAATAATATACCTATAAGACCTTAAGCCATCATGAGAAACATCTTAGTCTATAGTTTACCTAAGTCATTTTCGGGGTCTTACAATCTTCATGACTTGGACAACATTCGTCAACGAATGATACTTGCCACTCTATGAACACATCCAAGAATAGACATTCAAATAGAAGTTCATAACTATACCATACACATTGCCAAGAGAGTCACAACACAACAAGAAACTAGAAGACAATTTTAAAACTCATTATGCTTCAAAAGTCACATGCTTCATTCCAAATAGTAAAAACTCATTTTATATTCAATATCATACTCATTTATATCAGTTTTACTACACAAAAATAATTTTAGAACAAAGAATCAATGCGTCAAATTTTGGAATACTTCACAGTGAACTGGCAGTGCTTTAAAGTGAATTTGTGCAACTTTTCAAAAATGCAACTTTTTAGCAATTCATGATAGAAATATGCTAATATGAAAAAGAAACATAGTATAAACACATCTTACAATATATTGATAACTTCATAAAAGCACAATGCAAGAAGTTAATGAAATTCTATTTCAACAAAACTCATAAACACCATGCACAGGCAACATGCTTCTATATCATTCTCTCCCATCTCTTAAACATACTCCCCCACATATAAAGGAACTCATATCACTAAAAAGAAATGCATGGACTTACCCTCATCATCTTCATCACCATCGGTCTTCTCTCATCTAGTCAAGAGTTCATAGAAAGGCCTCGTTGCGTGAACATCAACTTTTGGAACATTTGGAGCAACTTTCTTACTCTCTCTTCCTCTAGCCGAAATGGTAGGACAATCTCTCACCTTATGATCATCCTTCCCACAACCAAAACAACCACTAATACCGGCTAGACATTTCCCATAGAGTATGTTTCAACAAGTGACACATAAATTTTTGATTTTGAGAAACACCTCCTCTCTCAAATTTCACCTTAGCACTCCTAGGTTCTTCTTGAGTTTGAGCCCTCTTCTTAACCCTAGTTTGCTCTTGGTGACTAGATCCACTCCTATTTATGTTTCTATCAATCCTCCTAATTTTAGACTCTTTAATTGATTTTCCATACACCATGACTCAATCTACGCTCATATCATCATGTAACATGACCGTACGACATAATTCATATACTAAGTCGGCCACCCTGGTCACAAACCGGCTCATTTTATCCCTCGTATTTGATAGTAGGGAGGGAGCATATTTGGATATCATAGAGAAATTCAAAGAGTATTCCTCGACACTCATATGTGTTTTCTTGAGATTGATAAACTCCTCTACCTTAAATTTCCTGATCTCACGGGGAAAGTACTTACCAAAAAAAATTTCCATAAATTCTTCTTACATAATAGGACTCGACTACTCCGATCTATTGTCTTTCCATTTTGTGTACCAAACTTGATCCACATCTTTCTATTGATACAAAGCATACTCCGCCTTCTCCCTACAAGTCACTTCCATAGCATGCACCTTTGAGTCAACAAAGGTAGGAGGATTAATCCTAACAAAGTCTCTCACCTAAAGGTCATAGTGCTCTCCACAACATTCACCCTAGGCACCATACTCAAATTCACTTGAGCGGTCACGTCTTAGGCTAAAGAAAGCAAATCCTCTGTTATATCCCTATTACTCAACTCCAGGACATCATCACCTCCACCAACAATATGGACTTGAACACCTTGAGAATCTTGAGGAACTTTCTCAACTTCTTCAACATGGGGAAGAATCTCCTCTTGCACCTCATTCTCCTCAACTCTCCTAGCCGGTGTCCTCATCGTATTCATCTTCTCAGAAACACAAGGAAATCCATAAGCAAAGATACTCATAACTTTTACTCTACGGCACACCATAAGAGTAGACAAAAAGGGAAACTCTATCATCCTATAGCCTCTCGCCAATAGATGTGTCGCGGCTCAGAACGATGGTCAAGACTCTACTAGACGTTACTTGATTAGACTTCTTTATTACTAATAAAACTTTCACAACCTATGTTTCGATACCAAGCTTGTCACATATTTAAAAACCACACCCTAGAAGTTAGGGTCAATCTCGGATTTCAATCGGCGTACTTGACCTCTCGGATGTCTTGTACAAGCCCTTACATACCATTCATCGCATAAAAATGATGAGAAGTAGTGCGGAATAAAAACGTTTCACAAAACATATCAAAGTCTTTAAAAAATCTCTCATATAAAGTCATAGAAAATAATAAGTGTCAATATCATCAAACTGAAGACACTAGAATACTTGGGACATGGCCTATACATAATAAAAATATAGCAATACTTAGTCATTTAAAAAATATCAAATCGAAACATAAATCACATTGATGCCCTCTAATTAAATGAAGACATAATTCAACATCACTTTAATGGTTCTAAGATCCAATTATTCACTTTCAAAATGTTCCTCCCGTACCAAAAACTATAGAGAAAGATAAAAGCATGGATTAGTACAACCAAATGTACTAAGTAAGGCATAATGCATAAAAACCATAAAAACGGATATTTAGTTTAAATATGCATCTTTTAATTTAAAAACATATTATAATCATAAGAACAACATTTATCAACTTAGAAACACATACAATAACAAAGCCAATTATTTACATTTTTTAGCTCACTTTATAGTAAGCTACTTTCACTGTACAATGAATTGTTTCACTGTAACAGTGAAGTTCTTTCTCTACCTTTTTAACACTTTAATGAATGTAGTCTTCTCACTAAAAGATATTGGAAGACCTATTTAAGTAAGAAAAAGAGAGTCCTCCCATATAAACTCCCTAAGCATACCTTAATGATCCTCAAGAAAATTTATAATAAGACACCTACACAATTACAAGATATTAAACACATCAACATAAAGATAATATGGCATTCTCCTTCCAAAGGCTATTAAAATACCTACGTAAGTAAATCAGGAAGATAACGTCCATGATTCACCTCATAAAGATTACCAAATCAATCCTTAACACTACCTAAGGCTTAGATCATGTCCACATAATCAACTATTTCCCTAACTAGAGTGATTCTCAACACATCGATATGAATAGATCATCCCTTATGACCTCTAAAAACTTTAGCTAAGGGATCCTTAAGTCACTTTAGATTAGGTACTCATTCATTTACATACTTTATAAAATTATTCATTAGCTTATTAGTTAAATAAGAGACTCTTAAATCACATAAAGGATATTCAAGAAATGGTCTTAGACAAGACCTAAGGACTCTAACTAACACGTTCAAAGCTTATTGTGCAATGTCTAGATAGAGTCTCATACCACCACCTAAACTTCAAAGAACTTTTCTATTGCTAGTAAATATCCCACATGATTCGAATTGGCACTAACCGACATAGACCTTGATAGCTAGACATGGAATCCGGAGTTCTAACCTACTCCGAGGAGGATATTCTACTTGCCAAGGGTAGAACTAGCACCATGTAGGCACATGGTTAGGTAATATGAAGGGCTTTTTTGCATTTTAGTCTCATTCTCAAGTATAGGTACATTTTAGTCTAGTCTCATTCTCATGTATAGCTATTTCCATAACATAATCAGTCGGTGCTATCCTTGGTTGTTATAGAGTAATTGACATCAAAGGATTACATGAAGAGGTTCATTATATAGTTCATAACCTAATCACATTCACCCTACCAAAAAGGTCCACTAGGGTTACCTTTCAATGGCGACTAATAGAGTTCAGTATGAATCATTTAAGGATGATATGATTCCATTCCAGATAATCAACCCTAAATCCACCATTCCTTTAAATGAAGGATACCATTACGACTCTCGACTTTAACATTCATAACCTTACCAGTAGGTTTAAGGTTCCACGTACATGACCTTTTTAATATCATCTGAGGTCTCACATATCTTTCATTCATACATGAGAGGGGTTCACTAAGCCTAGCTAGTCAACACATCTCATACGATCATGTCATTCATACATATATTAAGCAATGGACACAAGTCTACCAAACAAGAGACAACATTCTTCACCTTATAAAATATATCATATCATTCTTTAAGTAACTTAGAATAACCATTATCATCTTTAAGTCATACTATACACTTTCATATGATCATCAATATAACAATTATAGACTCATCTAGTCAAGTAGGAGCAACCATGTATCAACTCTAAGACTACACATATAAGGATATAGTCATAGACTAACATGATTTCCTTATATCCATCAAACTTTCAATTTACTAGCATGTAGGTAGATATGATCATACTTCAGATAATAAACTACACCAATAATCATTATACATCAAGTAATGCTGACAAGCCTATGATCATTATAATATATAAAGTAACACCGATAAGGCTACATCAATTGCATGTAAAAGACATAACACCGCCACCACATGTGGATCATACCAATCAAAACATAATTGAAGTCTAATTAACATAAAAGTAAAGTAGTAGGTCATCTTACCACCACATTATTCTCAACAACTCAATCAAATGCCAAATCACCACATTCGATATCACAAGGCCTTACTCATGGCCATAACAAGCAATTCAACATAATTGTAACAATGTTCATGAAACTAGGTCAAATAACTACATATTTCATAAATCTTATGTAACCTAGATATCAATTTTCTACAATTAATATATCAATCAATAGACTACATCAAACTACATTAGAATCATCAACATTAGATCAATATCAAGTAGCCCATAACTTAGTCAAAAACTAGGGTTCATCCAATTCATGGGTTCATAGGTAATTTAAGTAAATCATAAATACAATAACAATTTAATCCATAATAAATGTTAAAAACAATTGATGTAAGAACCTATGGTAGAATCATGAAATTGGACAATTCAACTTTGAATACTTTAGAAAACTTCTTGAGAGTTAGTCTCCTTGATGAAGAGAGTTTCAAAGTTAAAATTCATAACTTGATTATTCTAAATCTTCACTTTGATGATGAATATCCACTTAATTCGTCACACCAAACTCTTCTTTGAGTTTGGAATTTAATGGAGTCTTAGGGAATTTCTAAGGGATTTGGGGTTTTTGATTTAGATGAATGAAGTAATCAAGATGTTAAAGAATTATATGCACACTTCAAATACCCAAAAGATACTTAAGGAACTTTCAAACCTCTTATTTTGAAGTGTGGTGAAATTATAACGTCACCCCTCACTTAACAGTGAAGTTGTACAAGAACACAACCCAAATGTCGGTTGCCCATCGACGGGGCGTAGGTCCACACACAGGCACTACTGTCCTCCCTCTATTTGTTCAGATACTAGATACTAGACGATTTTCTCCCTAGTATAAGTACCAAATAATTCCCACCATCTACATGGCATCGACTAGGCCCTCGACCGTCGTTTGCCATCCCTAGGTGGGACTGCCATGGGCAGTTTTGGCCACCAACATGGGTCCATCCTCAAGGAACCTTGGATGGTCCTTCGGGATGTTTTCCCGGATGTTTCCATACTAAACCTTATATTATACAAGTTTAGAACCTCTCACATGAATTGCATCCTAATAGAACACGTAAAACTCGACGAAACATGCTTAGACACACAAGGTCATTTCAAGGCACATCTTTCGAACGTCATGGACGTTCTTGGACGTTTTACCTACAAACTTCATGAAACTCAACACACTGGTTATATACATCATAATAACTAATTTAACGGCCTTAAAACCTCATAAATTAAAAATAAACACATAGAACCATATATGAGGCATGTAGGTGACGTAGTCGTCAAACGTCTTGGTCATCCCTTGATGTTTATACTTCCAATACACCTAAGCTCTTGGACACTGCCTCATTAACACATAATAGACCTATTTAGGAACTTAAAACATCATTACCAACAATCTAGTATATAGTTCGCCTAAGTCATTTTCGGGGTCTTACAAGGGTAGAGTGGAGTAGGGATGGACTTTGTGTTAACATAGCATTAGAAGTAGCTTAACCAAATTGAGTGTTAATGGTAGTAGAACTAAGTTCTTTGGATATGTTATTTTTCATGAATAAGAAATTCCAAATACGTGGTAAAACTAATCATGATGATTGTATTTGCTACAATCTCTCCAATGAAAAAGATTTTCCACTAACAAGGCACACACAGTCACCGTCATCTCCCAAAAAACCATATCTTGCTTCTCCTTCAACTATTGTTAATCCTCACTAGCACTTTCAATCAGGTGCCACACAACACGTGAACTCAGACATGGCTAACATCTAATTACAATTGGTAATGGTATGAAAATTCTTAAATCACACATTTGCTCTTCAATTCTATCTACACGCGCTCGTCCCATTTATCTTAACAATATTCTCCATGTCCTACTGATTTTCAAAAATTTACTTTATATTGCTAAAATTAACTACATTATTTCATTTCAAATAGGTTATGGAATCTAATGGTACATAATAGATGATATCTTTGTTGTTGCTTCTCATATTAAACATCTCAATTATATGTGTACATAAATAAAAGAAAATTAATTGACGTTTTATATATTTTTTCCATTGAGAAACTTAAATTAAAATGAAAAATAAATTCAACCAGCAAAATAATATATGTAAGCACATGTTTAAATTACAACAAACAAATATATTTTTCATATATTTGTAAATTATTTTTACAAATTATGCAACCATACATAATTCAATCAAAGGTCAATAACAATTTTGTGTTATCAGCTATATAGCCATTTTATAAGAATATGAAAACTTATTGGAAAAAAAGTTAATACAAGTAAAGAAGAAAGATAGAAAAAATTAATATAAGAGAAAAGACATAAATTTACCACTAAAGTTCCGAATTATTAAAAAGACACCTTATCTTTGTGGTGTCTTATTACCTCATGAAAGCATTTCTAATAATTATAAATACACCATTTTTACCTATTCTCAAAGTAGGTGTAATCTCACGTACTAAGGGAGCGTGAATTAAAAGAACACCCCCAAAAAAAAATTAAAAATTCCAAGTAGCAATATCGGAAGCCTCCATTTTCTAAAGAAACTCATGAAACAGAAGATTTCTTGGTTAATTTCTTTTATGGTTGTTGTTGAAAACCAATATCATTTTTTTTAACAAAAGACAACAAAGGTAATTTTAAATTACTAAATCACCTCTTAGACCAAATTGGACCGACTCTTACGAAAAAAATGGATATGAAAAAAAAATATACTAAACTGTAGCTAATCTACAAAAGCAAAAGAACTGTCCAAACCCTTGCCAGGAGCGTCGCCCCTTTGCCGGAGCTGTGTTAGAGTAGAATCAATTCCGTTTTCACAATGAATGAATTCAAGAAATTAAAATGAATCAGTTCTCCACATAGACTCTGGGTCCACATACACTCTGGGTATTTTCAATTTTCACAAATACCGTGTATGAACGCCTAGATGGACACTTCTCCAACTGCTCCACCACGTATCAATGACCTTCCTGTGAGGTATGTGCTGCAACCTCCTACTCTCTGTTGAATCAGTGATTTATTTTCTACTTCATATTCCTCCCATGACAAGCATAGGCCAATAGGGAGATCATACTATTACCACTAGAGTAAGCAAAGGTGTCATCTCTTGGTAGATTTTGAATGTTAGCATATTGTAGCTTTTTCCACTTCCATGCTTGCAACTAGTTATGACTTTTCCCCTTCCATGCTTGCAACTTGTTATGAATTTTCTTGATCAAACCCGAAAATGACTCTTTTTTTCTTCCCATGAGTTATAGGACAACCCAAGTATATGATTGGGAAGTTGCCTGTTTCAAAACCTGTAATTGTCCTAACCTCATCCACCAGGGCATTCTCAACATTACCATTTATGAAAAACTCACTCTTTTGTTTATTTACCAATTGTCAGAATCTAATTTATACTTAAGTAAGGTTTTAATAACCATTTGCATAGACTTCATGTCTGCTGATACAAAAGTCATTATATCATCTGCATAAGCGAAAAGATTTATCTTATCACTCTATTTGGGCATGCTAAAGCCTATAAAGTCATGAACCTGTTAAAATAAAAAATGTTGGAGAGCGGATGAATCTCCTTTTTTTACATGCCTTTGTTGAATGGAAAAACCCTTGTGCTTTACCATTAATTCTGATTGAATACCAATTATTTTCAAGTAATCTCCATACCTTGTCTATAACATCAGTATCAAACCCCATCTTTTCAAAAACATTAATTAAAAAATGTTCAGTTCACCCTGTAATAATTTTGGCAATGAGAAATTTAATAACCACATTTACATGATTACCTCTACATCTAATTTCAGCAATAATCTTGGGCTAGAATCACAATTTAAGTAATATTTCTGCCTTTGACAAAGACTGATTGATTATTTAATATTAACTTAGGCACCGACTTAACCAATATATCATGTACTACTCTAGATATTACTTTGTTCACAAAATTACTAAGATTTATATTTCTCATATCAAATAGAGTTTGTACAAGTTCTTTCTTTATCGGGAGAACTAAATTATTATGAGTAATATAATTTGGGAGTGTAATACATTAAAATAACATCTACCCCACAACTTCCCAAGCCTTCTGAAAGAGGTTACCTGTGAAGCCATCAGACCCACTACGACTATCCCCATTTAATTTAAAAACCACAGTCTTAACCCCTTCAAAGATATGAAGTCATTTACCATTTCATTCTCCCCATCATTATTCATAGGAAGAATATTATCCAATAAAGTGAACTCTACCCCTGCCCTTTTATTTGAGAACTCATCTTGGAATAAAACCTCAAATTCTGCTACAACAAAGGCCTCACCCTCCTCCTACATACCATCAGAGTTTTTGATTTTGTTCAATTGTAACATCATCATCGCATTTACCAAGATCTAAATAAGCCTTGCGTTCCTTTCCCCTTCAATAAACCAATTGGATTCTAGATTTTTTCCTCCAATATTCTTCATCATAATGTACATAAATCTTCAGTTCTTCCTGTGCCCTATGAAGGATCATTATATTCCGTGCAAATGGAGATACTACAAATAGCGTTTCATTGATTCTGACTATTTCTTCCCTGATGGTGAGCTTCTTGAAAATCACTCTAAATTTCACCCTAATAAACTGAGATAGACTTGCCTTAGTCTTCTACAATTTTTCTTCAAAGTGATGAATAGATCACTCTCTCCTTACACCCAGTTGTTACTTACCACCTCCCAAGCAATCCTCTTTTTCTATCAAGAATTTTATGAATTTGAAAGATTTATGAATTATCCTCTCTTTACCACAACTATGGAAAAGAATTGGAGCATGATTCGACCCACCCCTACTAGATTAACCACCTCAACTTCCCCAAAGGTACTTAAATGTGTGCATTGACAAAAAAGTCTATTAATACTTTCAAAGATACACTCTTAGTCAGTTCATCCATTCCACCACTATAAGGACTGCCTATAAAACTATAATCTAGAATTCCAAAAGAGTTTACAAAGAATGCAAAGTCCTCATATTCTTGAGGGTATTTATGAAACCACCAATCATCCCCTTCTCATGCGATATTACATTCAAAACTCCTTCAATCAACAAAGGGAGAATCATAGATAAACTTAGGAAGTAGATGTCATCCTACAACCCCTGCCTATCATTAGCATCACACTTTGCATAAACTGCAGTGGTGATTACAGTTTTACCATTTTTCTGGAAATGCAACTTTAATGATATTTGTTGTGTAGTGTAAAAAATGAACCCCACATGTACATGATTTTGAAAAAATATTGTAGCTCCACCATGATTTTAATGTTCCTATTTTAGGTTTAGTTGGTGGTGATACTCCTACAATTGTCAGAATCATGTTCTTCCTCTTTGTCTTCATTTACAACTATCTCTCAATGTGATTTCTCATTATTAACTCTATTCTCTTTGCCTTCCAACTTCTGTGAGACAATGTTATGCAACACCTGAACTAAAGATATTGTTGTAATAACCCTAAAAATTGATATGCTATCTAATGCTAAATGTATCTAGAATGCCTACGATTAGACCGGGTTCACACTGGTTGATGCGCGTAGATCCAGACCTCTGAACCCTTACAACAGCCAATCCAACTAACTTGACGAATTAGTTAATCTAGGAAAGGTTGGGTCCAGCCTTGTAGGGCTCCTCAATATAAAGATTTACCCGGATAGGTCTTTAGCGGATTTAAAAAGTGGAAATCTTATGTTTTGAGAGTCTAGGGGTAAAATGATCTTTTTTCCAGGATAAGGGTGGTATCGTAATTACACTAAATATATAATTAATTTTTTAATTAATAAGGTGGAGGGATATTTTTTAGAGATAGGGCAGATAATAGGCTCTTATAGTGAAGTCTTGCTCCACCCGGGTTCGAACCTAGGTGGAAACAATGAATTAAATTTGTTTTAATGTAAGTTGGTAAATTAATGTAATTAATTAATATTTATTATTTATTTGCTGATTTAAAATAAAAGACAAATAAGATTTTTTTTATCAATTAATAAAACCTTATTTAACTAAGTCCTAAACTAGACTCCTAAGCCTAATAAAACTGTCACTCTCTCACGTCTATCTCCTCAACATTCACGATCATTCTCTCTTCTCTTTCACGTTCTCTCTGCCAAAATAACTTCAAAGAAGAGAAAGATAAACCAATTTCTTCACACTTGAGGAACTCACCACGAAAGATAAAAATAAACAACGAAATCAATCACATAGGAAAAGAGAGTTTTCTGTGGAGTTTGATCTTGAACTTTCGGTGTTGGACTTATGTTTGGAGGAGTTCTTTGGCCAGCAAGTCAAATTTCGAAGGTCAAAAATGTATGGGTTCTCTTCTATCTTTGTCCCTTTCCCAAGACACCCCTAAGGTTCAGATGAATCTATTCTGAAATCTAGGGTTGTTCCCCATTGCATGTCCCTATCACTAACTCACATTGAATCATAGGTTGGATATGTTTGCTGTTAGAAAACTATGGATGTAACGTGTTTGCGTGATGATTATGTGTTCATATGTATGTTCAGAATTATGTGACTTAAGCTAATGATTTACAAAAATTTAATTGCGTGTGTTTGGGTGTGTTGTCGTGGCTATTGGTCACAGTTTAGTACTTGAAATGGCATGTTAGTTCTTTGTATTTCATGTACAAATATTTATGTAAATCGTGATGTTCATATGAGTTGAAATGTGGCATATTTGAGTGATAATCTCTTGTTTAAATGAATCCATAAAAATGCACCTAAGAACATATTAAATGATCTATAAATTATCCAACAAATAAATGTATAAATGTTGTTGAGAGTGAGCAGAAAACGTAAAATAAAATTCCAGCAACTTGTATGTGGTTTCGGCTAAACATGGATAAACAAATCTGAAATTTTAAATGAGTGTAAATTAGGTGAGGTCATTAGGGATCGAACCCGAGACCTCACCAGTGAAAAACACTATAATACATAAATGAAGAAATGGGGTTAAGGGGATTAGAACTTGGGTACTCTTGGCTGGAAAATAAAATATGAAAATAAGAATTGAGAGGAGTGGGATTCGAACCAATGAGCTCGCGGTCAAGTTTAAGGAAAAATGAAAAGAAAATAAGTGTGAGGCGTGGGAATAGAACCCACAACCTCTAGGCGGAAAAAGAGAATTTAAAGAAAAATAAAGTGAGGCTATGGGGGATCAATCCCACACCCTCATGGTCAACTCGAAAAAGTCAAGGAAAAAGAAATAAAAAAAATAAAAGGGGTTGTGGGGGTTCAATCCCACAACCCCTCGGCCAAGGAAGAGAAATTACAAAGGAAAGAAATTAAAAGGAAAAGAAGGTATTGGTGCTTGGTTGCGGGTCCCCAAACGGTGTGGACCAAAATGAAATAAATGAAAAAATGTAAGTGTTGACCAAGGGATTCGAAACCGGGTTCACTTTCCCAAATTTTGGTTTCGATACATAATTCATAGGTGAATTAAATAATCAAGAATAATGCTGCCTTCTAAGATCAAAATAGAGATCTTGTCATACATACAAGATGCATAAGTCTTGTACCACATAATCTTAGGAAGATATGACTCACTTAAAAGAACTATGAACGAAGCTTCATGGCTTGTATGTTTAGACCCTTAATTCTAGCATACATTTAAAAATAAGCGAACCTAAGATGTATGTAATGAAATGATGTAACCCTAGAAGGGTTAAGTAAGAGTGTAAAACACAATAAATAACCAAGTACATTAGCACATGATGAAATGATGGAATGAACAATGAAATAATGAACCCTAGAAGGATTAAGTAAGAGTGTGAAATATACTAAATGTCCAAGTGCATTGGCATATGATGAAATGAACATTCGCATAATAACGGGTGAGTAATTATGAATAGCGAATGTGCTAAACTTAATGAATGTGGCGTAAACATGATAAGAGGCTAATGTAAAAGATGAGAACAATCACAGATGAGCCTAAGTAAGCCTAAGTAAATGTTACCAAAACGTACTCACCTATTAGAGTGTAAAGTTAATGAAGAGACCTGTCTTTATGAACACTCTAATAAAAGTATTGAGATTGATATACACTTAATACTTATGATAAGATGAGCAATCATCTATTGAGATATGATGTCCTCATACTAGAAGTCAGCTTCCTTGACGTATGAGTTTTATGTAATGAAACTTTATACAGAGCACCGATAGACTAGATATGAGCGGTGATGCTTTATTTTCTGAAGGGAGGAGGTTCACGTAACTATCATGAGATGAGACTGTCCGGCATGCCGGGTATGGGTCTCCTTATGTATCCTAGTCTTTGAATCTATACTTCCAATATAGGAATCTAGCACGGTTCAATCCCTTATATACGCTAGCATGTTTTGGGTCACTTTGGCTGGTGATTCCACATATTTTCGTTGTTGGGCAGACACTTGATTTCATGAAGATCACATGATCTATGTTGGTTAAAGTTAAAGTTCCACATGAATGAATGAGGACAGCCTCAAATGATGCACATAATGAAATGAACGATACTAAAAGTGGTAGGATATAGTAATCAAGAGGTGAGGAAAACTCAAGTAATGACTCTAGGTCATTGCTGATCATTGCATAGTGATCCCGATAAATATCTTAAACTATATCCTAGCTATAGATAGTGTTCACACTAGCCTATGAGTGAAATTAAATGTTGTATAAATGAGTGAAGTGGACTCTGTGCTTTCTAAAGAAGGCTCCGTAGTTGAGGTCCCATAAGATGATCCCTCATTTTTGGGATATCTTGATGTAAGGTCCACTATTCCAAGTTGTCATGGAATATGAACAATTAATAAGAAAAAAGTTATGTGTTATATGCAATATGTTATGTGCTATATACTAGATGTTATGTTATGTGTGCAATAAGATAAGTATGATGATGCATGTTACTCTCATGGCATGAATTTCCCAATTAAAATTTGGCAAGTCCACTGAATTTCCTAATTGAAATTTGTCAAGTCCACTAACTTGTCTTTCCATAATAATGTTGTTAGGAAAGAGCTGTTCGTACTCATGCATGCCATTGGTGTGTGTTTGCATATACCCATCCTTAGTACAAGTGTGAACTAATCCCATACAATTTTACAATTTTAGGTGCAGGCATAGGTTGAAGCTACAACTTACAAGTTGATGTTGCAGCTATCCGGACGTGGAGCTTTCATTTGGACTTTGAAAGCCCTCATTCTTTTGAGGATGTCTATCGTTATTATCTAGATTAGATGTAGGCTTTAGCTAGTGTAGAATGTTCCACTAGTGTTTCATTCCACTTTTGTCCAGACTTTGTATTGGTGTCGTTTTGGCGAAAATATGTTAATGAAATTATGAACTATTTCATTCATTTGATTATCGGTATATTAGATGGTTGATTTGTTAATATTTATGAGTTTAAGTAGAATGTATTATATGAATGTGAGGTAACAAAAAGTTCACATTTTCAGCTAAAATTAACCTAGATAAAGTAAGTATGACGTATGTAAGCTTGTATGTGACCTCTTAGAGGTCAACGACACCGGTCTCGTCTGAGTTCTAGATTCTGGACCTAACAAAGTGTGTATTAGAGAACTACGTTAAATTTTGTGGATAATAAGTTCACATCAACCACATTGATTAATTTCTATGTCATGGTAGTCAAGTTCACTACTATCCTGAATTAGAGATTGCATGATGCGTACGAAATTTCCTCTCTTCTGATCTTATCGTACCTTTCCTATTCCATGATTTTCATGGTGTTATGAGCGTGTCTAATATCAATCCTTGTTGTGTTTAAGAAAATATATATTAGGAGAACAATTGGTCAAAGGAGAGGAAGAGCAGCTGCTAGGGGCAATCATGTTCAACCAAAGGCTCAAGTTGAAGGAGTGGCTATGACGGTTAATACTATTGGATTGACTGATGCTGAGGTCAACTGGAAGAATGTTCATAGGGAGAACCCACAAGTTCTCAGTATGGCGGACATGCTAAGAGAGTTTACGAGATTGAATCTGCTTATTTTCACAGGGTGTAAGACTTCGGAGGATCCTGAAGAGTTTGTGGATGAGGTGCATAAGATCTTGGTGGATATGGGGGCCACAGATACTAAGAAAGAAGAGTTGTCTTACTATCAACTTAAGGATGTTGCACAGACTTAGTGCAAGATATGGCAAGATAGCCGAGTTTTGGGCGGAGTTCCGGTCTCTTGGGAGTTTTTTAAGACAACCTTTACACATGGTTAAGGAGTTTATCAACCTTAAGCAGGGATCCATGACACTCATGGAGTATTCCCTGTCCAATTATTCTACTTTCCTTGCTAACCGCAGGGATGAGAAGAGCAGGTTCCATATAGGAATCAACGGAGATTTGGAGGAGTGTCGGTCTGTGATACTCCACGATAACATGGGCCTCTCCAGGTTGATGGTACATGCCCAGCAATTAGAGGAAAGCCAAAAAAAGAGGGGCATTTGTGAGTCTATGAGTCCTATGACTCAAGATTAGGAAGTTCCTAGTAATGGAGGCAACAGAAACAACTTTGGTGTCTGTGAGAAGCGAAGATTAAAAAGGGGCAACAATGTTCAGGGAAATCTAACTCTAAGAGGAGTACAACACCTAGAGGAGGCAGATCCAAGCCCAGGAAAGGAGGTGACATACAGCGTTCCAGAAAGGATTGTGTTAAGTGTGTACATGCTCACAATGGTGTAGAGAGGTAACTAATGTCTTCTTCGATTGCGGTAAGAGAGGGCACATTTTTAATGACTGCCCATAGAAGAGAGGTCAGGCTTGAGGTCAAGCTCAGCCTAGGCCTAATCCAAAGGATGCAGCAGCAGTCAAGACTCCTAAGAGGAACATGTTCTACACCCTTAAGGGCAGGGGGGCGCAGGAGAAGTCCGCTGATGTGGTAACAGGTATGCTGCAACTATTGTCAACTTCTATTTATGCTTTACCTGATCCAGCGTCTACACTTCCTTTGTAACTCCTTTGCTTGCTCTCACTTTTGAGATATTGCCTAAAGTTCTGCATGACCCTATAGTTGTTAGTACACCTTTAAGAGAAAATTAAAGAACTGATAGAGTATACAAGGATTGCCCAATAGTTGTAACTGGTAAGACTATATGTGCATACTTGGTTGAGTTACCCATGCATGATTTTGATGTTATTCTTAGCATGGACTGGCTTCATAGTTATTATGCTTGTATCGACTGTCGTAGTAGGGTTGTAAGATTTCATTTCCCTAATGAAGAAGATCTAGTCTGGGAAGGGTACAACGCGAGTCGTCCTAATCCCTTGATTTCGAACTTTAAGGCCAATAAAATAATGTTCAAGGGGTTATTCTGTCTCTTGTGAATTTTAACAATTTAGTTCATGACATTTGTTCCATATACTCAGTGCCTGTAGTGAATGAGTTCCAAGATGTATTTCCTGATTATTTTCCTAGAGTTCCTCCCCATCGAGATATTGACTTTGGTATCGACTTAGAACCCGATACTAAAAGAATTTCAATTCCTTCTTAGAGAATGGATCATACTGAACTCAATGATTTGATGTTGCAAATAAAAGATCTCACTGATAAGGATTTCAATCATCCGAGCATCTCCCCTTGGGGTGCTCAAGTATTGTTTGTGAAAAAGAAAGATGGAACCCTTCGAATATGTATAGATTATAGGCAGCTCAACAAAGTCACTATCAAGAAGAAGTATCCACTTCCAAGAATAGATGACTTATTCGACGAACTCCAAGGGTCAACTTTCTTCTCGAAGATTGATCTTCGTTTATGGTACCATCAGCTTAAGTTTAGGGATGAAGATGTTCCATATACAACCTTTCGTACCTATTATAATCATTAGGAGTTTCTAGTTATGTCATTTGGTCTCACTAATGCACCTGCTGCATATATGGATCTCATGAACTGAGTTTTCCATGAATACCTTAAGTCTTTTGTAATAATATTCATTGATGACATTCTCATCTACTCTAAGAACAAGGAAGAGCATGAAAAACATTTGATACTAACCTTGCATGTACTAAGAAAACATCAGATGTATGCCAACTTCAGCAAGTTTGAATTCTGGCTTAGATCAGTGATCTTCTTGGGTCATGTTGTGTCCGACAAAGGTGTCGAGGTACATCCCAGGAAGACTGAGATTGGTAAGAACTGGAAAAAACCTCTTAATCCCACAGATATTCGTTGCTTGTTTGGATTGGCTGGTTATTATCGCAGGTTCGTGGAGGGTTTTTCTTCCATTGCTGCCTCACTGACAACTTTTACTAAAAATAAGGCCAAGTTTGAATGTATTGAGTCTTATGAGAAGAGTTTTCAGGAGCTCAAGGATCGACTCACTTCAGCCATAGTGCTTACTTTGCCTAATGTGTGGTGAGAATTACACTATGTATTGTGATGCATCTAGGGTTGGTTTGGGTTGTGTTTTTATGAAGGGTGGTAATGTGATAACTTATGCGCCCACACAACTCAAGGTTCATGAAAAGAATTATCCATATCATAACCTGGAGTTTGCAGCTGTGGTATTTGCACTAAAATTGTTGAGGCACTACTTGTATGGAGTTCATGTGGATGTGTTCATAGATCACAAAAGTCTTCAGTATGTGTTAATACAGAGGGAGTTGAATCTACGTCGGCGGAGGTGGTTCGATCTGTTGAAAGACTATGAAATGAATGTCCACTACCATCCAGGTAAGGCTAATGTTGTAGCTGATGCTTTGAATAGGATGAACATCAGAAGTACAAAAGACATTGAGGATGAGAAGAAGGAATTGGTGAAAGATATACACGGACTGGCCTGACTAGGTGTGCTGTTAGGTGACTCTACTAGTGGGGGTGTTTCAGTTCATCCTAGTTCTGAATGATCCTTATTAATTGAATTCAAAGAGGTTCAGCATCTTTATCCTGTGTTGATGGAGATGAAAGACTCAATGTTGGTTAAGTTGAATGAGTCTTTTGCATTTGGAGATGGCGGCATACATAGGTACCAGGAGAGCCTGTGTGTACCAGATGTGGAAATTCCAGGACAAGGATCATTTCAGAGACACATGGTTCCACATACTCCATACATCCAGGTTCCACCAAGATGTATCATTATCTTAGATAGATATATTGGTGGGATGGCATGTAGAAGGATATTGTTAATTATGTTGCCAAGTGTCCTAATTGTCAACAGGTTAGAGTGAAGTCTTGCTCCACCCGGGTTCGAAGCTATGTGGAAGCAATGAATTAAATTTCTTTTAATGTAAGTTGGTAAACTAATGTAATTATTAATATTTATTATTTATTATCTGATTTAAAATAAAAGGGAAATAAGATTTTTTTTACAATTTAATAAAACCTTATTTGACTAAGTCCTAAACTAGACTTCTAAGCCTAATAAAACTCTCACTCTCTCACGTCTATCTCCTCAACATTCACGATCATTCTCTCTTATCTTTCATGTTCTCTCTTAAAAAATAACTTCAAAGAACAGAAAGATAAACCAAGTTCTTCAAAGTTGAAGAACTCAACACAAAAGATAGAAACAAACAACGAAATCAATCACGTAGGCAAAGAGAAGGTTTTCTGTCGAGTTAGGTGTTGAACTTTCAGTATTGAACGTGTGTTTGGAGGAGTTCTTTGGGTAGAAATTCGATATTCAAATGTCATAAAGGTATGGGTTTTCTTCTCTCCTTTTCCCTTTCCCAAGAGACCCCTAAGGTTCAGACGAATCTATTTCGAAAACTAGGGTTGTTACCCGTTGCATGTCCCTGTCACTAGCTCCCATTGAATCATAGGTTGGCTATGTTTGTTGGTAGAAAACTAGGGATGAAACGTGTTTTGTGATGATTATATGTTTATATGTAAATTCAAAATTATGTGACTTATGTTAAGGATTTCCTAAAATGTAATTACGTTGTTTTGGTATGTTGTCGTGGCTATTAGTCACGATTTAGGACTTGAAATGGCATGTTAGTTCATTGTATTTCATGTACAAGTGTTTATGTAAATCGTGATGTTCATATGAGTTGAAGTGCGGCATATTTGAGTTATAATATCTTGGTTAAATAAATCCATGAAAATGTTTCTCAGAACGTAGTATGATATATGAATTAACCTATGAATTTACCTATAAATGTTATTGAATTGACAAAAAATCCAGCAACTTGTAAGATTGGTTTCGCCTAAACATGGATGAAGAAATCTGAAATTTTAAATGAGTGTAAATTAGGTGAGGTCATTTTTGATCGAACCTGAGACCTCATCCATGAAAAAAACTATAAAACGTAAATGAGAAATGGGGTTAAGGGGATTCGAACTTGGGTTCTCTTGGATAGAAAATAAAACATAAAAATAAGAATTAAAAGGAGTGGGATTCGAACCCACAAACTCTTGGTCAAGTTTAATGAAAAATTAAAAGAAAATAAGTGTGAGGCATTGGATTGAAGCCACGACCTCTAGGCGGAAAAAGAAAACTAAAAGAAAAATAAAGTGAGGCTTTGAGGGTTCGATCCCGCATCCTCATGGTAAACCCTAAAAACTCAAGGAAAAAGAAATAAAAAAGGGGTTGTGGGGTTCGATCCCACAACCCCTCTCCCAGGGAAGAAAGATTTCAATGGAAAGAAATTAAAAGGAAATGAAGGTGTTGGGGCTTGATCTAGGGTCCCCAAACCCTGTGGACCAAAATAAAATAAATGTAAAAAATGTAAGTGTTGTCCAAGGGATTCAAAACCGGGTTCCCTTGCCCGAATTTTGTATTGATACAGAAGTCATACGTGAAGTCAATATTCATGAATAATGTTGCCTGGTTAGATCGTAATCGAGATCTTGGCATACATACAAGACGCATAAGTCTTGTACGATATAATCTTAGGAAGATATGAATCACTTAAACGAACTATGAACGAAGCCTCATGGCTTGTATGTATAGACCCATAAGTCTAGCATACATTTTAAAATAGGTGAGCCTAAGATGTATGTAATGAAATTATGTAACCCTATAAGGGTTAAATAAAGGTGTAAAACACACTAAATTTCCAAGTGCATTGTCACATGATGAAATGAACATTGAAATAATGAAATGAACAATGAAATGATGAACCCTAGAAGGGTTAAGTAAAAGTGAGAAACACACTAAATGACCAAGTGCATTGTCATATAAAGAAATGAACTTTGACGTAGTAGATGGATGAGCATTATGAAGAAAAAATGTGCTAAAGTTAATGAATGTGGTGGCAACATGATAAGAGGCTAATGTAAAAGATGAGAGCAATCCCAAATGAGCCTAAGTAAATATTACCAAAAGGTACTCACCTATGAGAGTGTAAAGTTAATGAATATACCAATCTCTATGAACACTCTAATGAAAGTATTGAGATTAATTTGAACTTAATACTAATAATGAGATGAGAATTCATATATTTATCTATGATGTCCTCACACTAGAATTCAGTTTCAATGACATATGGGCTTAATGTAATGGAACATTATATTGAGCACCGATAGACTAGCTATGAGAAGTGATGCCTTCTTTCGGGAAGGGCGGAGGTTCACGTCACTCTCATGAGATGAGACTATCCTGCATGTCGGGTATGGGTATACTTATATATCTTAGTTATTTAACCTATACTACAAATATAGGGATCTAGCAGGGTTCAATCCCCTATATACGCTAGCATGTTTTGGGTCACTCTGGCCGGTGATTCCACTTCTTTTTGGTTTGGGGCAGACACTAGATTTCATGATGCTCACATGATCTATGTCGATTATAGTTAAATTTCCCCACGGATGAATGAGGACAGCCTCAAATTATGCACATAATGAAATGAACGATACCAAAGGTGGTAGGATAGGATAATCAAGAGGTGGTCTACACTCAAGTAATGACACTAGGTCATTCTTGATCATTGGACAGCGAACCCGATGAAAGTCTTAAACTACATCCAAGGTATATCTGATGCTCACACTAGCCTATGAATAAAATGAAATAAAGTACGTATGAATGAATGAAGCAGACTCTCTGTTTACTAAAGAAGGATCCTAGTTGAGGTCCGATATGTTGAGCCCTCATATTTGGTAAGTCTCGATGTCAAGTCCACGATTCCAAGGTCTCATGGCATATGAACGAATAATGTGAAAAATTTTATGTGATATATGCAATATGTTATGTGTTTTGTGCAATATGATAAGTATGATGAAGCATGTTACTCTCATAGCATGACTTTCCTAATCCATATTTGGCAAGTCCACTAACTTTCCCAATCCAAATTTGGCAAGTCCACTGACTTCACTTTCCATAATTATATTGTTAGAGAGGAGGTTTTCCTTCTCATGCATGTCATCGGTGTGTGCTTGCATATACCCATTCATAGTACAAGTGTGTACTTATCCCATACAATTCTACATTTAAGGTTTAGGCACAGCTTGATGCTAGAGCTTACAGGTTGGCGTTTCAACTATCTTGACGTGGAACATTCATCCGAACTTGGTAGGCCCTCATGATTTTGAGGATGTCTATCGTTATTATCTAGCTTAGATGTAGGTTATAGCTAGTGGAGCATGTTCCTTTACTCTTTATTTCCACTTTCGTTCATACTTTGTATTGATGCCATCTTGGCAAAAATACGTTAATGAAATTATGAATCGTTTCTTTCATTTGATTTTCTCTATATTAGATGGTTGATTTGTGAGCATTTATGATTTTTAAGTAGAATGTCTTCTATGGATGTGAGGTAGAAAAAGTTCAAATGTTCCGCTCAAATTAACCTAGATGAAGTAAGTATCACATATGTAGGCTTCTCTGCGACCTATGAGAGGTCAACGACGCTGGTCTCGTCTGGGGTCTAGATTCAGGTCGTGACAATTGTATAGAAGATTGATAGAGAAGTAAAAAAAATTTATGGTGTCTGAACACCTTGTACCTGAGAAACTACATGATATGTTCCTCTCTTCTTCTTTATTACTTTATTTGGATAATCAATTTAAAGAGGTATTTCATAAACTGCCTTTGTTAATATCTGATTTATTTTTGTGCCCTTCATATTGTATATATGCTCTTCAACATAAATGCTGACTACCAACTGTGTTTAAGGTTCCTCTTGACTTATATTATCTAATAGAACTGTAGTGTATATAGGATTTTTGTCATCTTTGTTCAGTTCATCATTCATAGCTGGAGAATTTTTTGTAACACTATTATTTTTAGGACTTCGCAAGTGCGTTACATTCCTCATTAATGTGTCATTCATCCCTTTTCCCTGCGTTCGTACTTGCGAGTAGTTTTTTGGAAGTATAATATTCTGAAGTATGCTGCCTATCCCTTCTCCTCGGTTTAATATTCCTCATCTTGCAACACACAAAATCGGTACTCAGAAGTGACTTAGTTGTGGCTCCTCTATTACTTTTCCATTATGATCGTTAAACCATCTATTAGTCGTAGTCCATTTAGTTAATACCACTCTCCCATTGATGAATCTCTTTTGAATGGGAGTTTTACTAATTGCATTTTGTAATGACCTGTTTAGTCGTTTTGAGCAGCAGATTTTATTTCTGGAAAAACTGGCTGGAACGACGGATGTCACGACGGCCCGTCGAGGAGCTTTCGTTCCATGACACTTAGAATTCTTAAATTTGGATATTAAAATCGACTCTCTGTAGTCTGTCACGGACCTGCAGGACGTGCCGTCACATCTACGACGAACCGTCGTGAGGCACCGTTTCAATATACTTAGGAATTCTGAAATTGGGTACTGAAAATCGACTCTCTGAACTTCGTAACGAACTTGCAGGACGGACCGTCACAGGTGTGACGGACCGTCACAGTCCACTCGAGTTTTAAGGGCTGCGACGACCTGCGTGACGGACCGTCGCAGGCACGACGGCCCATCACAGGCACGACGGCCCGTCACAGGTCGCGTAATCCTAGTTGGAATCAGATTTCTGGTTATGTTTTAAGGGACGTTTTGGACTATTCTTTCCTTAATTTTGGATTTCGTGGGTTTATATTAATAACTCAAATTCTTGAGGGATAAAAGAGGTAACTTTGGATTAATTAGTGGGCTATTATTGTCATCTTTTACACTTAATTATATGTTAATTAGGGTAAAAGAAAGAGGGTTTGAATAAAAGAAAACAGAAAGAACAAGAAAGAGAGAGAGAGTCGAACGAGGAAGAAGAAGAACGAGCTTGGGGAAATTGCTTGTTGTTTCCAATTCTTCGGTGGAGGTAGGTTATGGTTGTTTTACGATATTCGTAGTAAACTCTTAATAGAGAATGATATGTGTTAGTAATATTGTAAACCCTTCTATATGCTTAATTGTGTGCTTGCATAAATATGAATATGAAATTGTGAATAAATAAGCATGATGAAGCTATTGAATCCCAAATCTTGAAAAGAAACCCTAATCTACTTTGTTAATGATGATGCCTTGGTATAAAAGAAGGCTTGATGAACGAAAGTGGTGAGATTAGGGGTATCGGGTGCCACGTTCTGGTACCAGGATAGAGATAGAGGATCGGGTGCCACGTTCCGGTACCAGGATAGAATGAGGATCGGAGTGTCACGTTCCGACACCAGGATAGTATATGGATCAGGTGCCACGTTTCGGTACCAGGATAGAATGAGGATCGGAGTGTCACGTTCCGACACCAGGATAGTATATGGATCAGGTGCCACGTTCCGGTACCAGGATAGTATATGAGGATCGGAGTGTCACGTTCCGACACCAGGATAGTAGATGGAGCGGAGTGTCACGTACCGACACGAGGGGAATAAAGATAACGAATCTTGAAATATGTTAATAAATTCAATCTAATGAATCTAATTCCCACATGAGTATGATATTGAGGCTTGAGTCCTCATGGATGAACTTGTTAGTACTTAATGATGATTTTAGTACTTGTTGTTACTACATATTGAGTATTATAGTTGATTTATGATATTAACTGATATATACTGTTTTCTATTTTGAGTTGGCCGATGATATCTACTCAGTACTTGTGGTTGTACTGACCCCCCTACTTTTATGTTTTCTTCTTTGTTATTTGTGGAATGCAGCAAACGTTCCGTCAACTTCAACTCAACAGTAGATCTAGCCAGTCTTCACTACCTTCGAGAAATTCAGGGTGAGCTAATGCGTCTAGCTTGGACTGGATCTTCTTCTTCAAGTCTTGATGCCTTGAACTTCCGTCATGGACTAGCTTTTATGTATTTTAAGTTCTTAGACATTCTTAGTTTAGTAATTTGAAATAGATGTTCTTGTGATGATGACTTCCAGATTTTGGGGATAATAATAATAGTTTTGGATTGTTTTTATTAATGAGTTTAAGTCTTCCGCATTATTTTCTGTTGTTATACATTGAAATGTTAAAAGGTGTAGATGGGTTGGTTCTCTCACATAGGAGGGTAAATGTGGGTGCCAGTCGCGTCCCCGATTTGGGTCGTGACAAACTTGGTATCAGAGCCTTAGGTTCATTGGTCTCATCACACAAGAACAGGTCTAGTAGAGTCTTAAGGAACGGTAGGGGGACGCCTTTACTTTTCTTTGAGAGGCTACAAGACTTTAGGAAAATTTCACTCTTTCATTCTTTCTTTCGTGCTACTACTTGAGTCCAATTGGTATCTAGGCGATAGGAATTGGTATCTGACCATCTTCACTCTATTTTGCAGATGGTTAGAACTAGAGCAACGACCGCACCAGCAGCAACAACGGCACAGCAAGAAATATCTGAGCCAGCCACTGGGGCTGTGGCTCGAGGAAGAGCAGCGGCAAGAGGCCGTGGTAGAGTTCGTGGGAGGACGTCCTCTAGAGGAAGAGGACGAGCACCTAGCCTATCTGATGCTAGGGCAGTGACTCCTCCACCGACTGAGGAAGTGGTAAGAGAAGGGGAGGATGGGGAGAATGAACAAGAGCAGAATGAGGAATTGCCACCCCAACCTACCCCAGAGATGATCAATCAGGTTCTCGCTTATCTTAGCGGGTTATCTGATCACGTTCAAGCACCTCCAGTGGTTTCTGCACCAACACCTCCGGTTTCAGAGGTACGACCTGCGGCTACTATGGCTCCCCGCATGGATGCATCATTGGAGATAGGCACATTTCCACGTCTGACCACTTGACCGATAATGACAAACGATCAGCACGAACTTTTCAGTAAGTTGTTGAAATTGAAACCTCCAGTCTTCAAGGGTGCAGAATCTGAAGATGCTTATGATTTTCTGGTTGATTGTCATGAGCTACTACACAAGATGGGGATAGTAGAACGGTTTGGCGTTGAGTTCGTAAGCTATCAGTTTCAAGGGAACTCCAAAATGTGGTGGCGATCACATGTCAAGTGTCAACCGACAGAGGCCACACCTATGACTTGGGCGTCCTTCTCTACCCTGTTTATGGAGAAGTATATCCCAAGGACTTTGAGAGATAGAAAAAGGGATGAGTTCTTGAGTCTCGAGCAAGGTAGGATGACGGTTAACGCATATGAGGCTAAGTTTCGTGCTTTATCAAGGTATGCCACTCAACTTTGTTTCAGTCCACAAGAGCGGATTCGCCGTTTTGTGAAGGGGTTGAGGTCAGAATTGCGGATTTCAGCCTTACAGGTAGCGGCTACGGCAACATCCTTCCAAGAGGTGGTAGACTTTGTGATAGAAGTGGAAGGAGTGAAGCCAGATGACTTCACCCCGACATCGACGTCAAAAAGGTTTCGAAGGGGAGGTGAGTTTAATGGTTCTTACTCTAGAGGACAGAGCTCCGGAGGTTACTCAAGTCGACCAATTCAGTCGTCACTACAGACTGTAGTTGGGGGTCCACCTCAGACCGGTCAACACTTCTCTGAGAGACCTATGCATGAACCCAGAGAGTGTTATGGATGTGGGGAGATTGGACACATTAAGAGGTATTGTCCAAACCAGAGTTACAGAACCCCACTAGCTAGAGGTAGGGGTGGTCATGGTAGAGGCCGTTTTTCTGTAGGACGTGGTGGTCGAGGTAATGGTGGTCACCACAACGGCAGAGGTGATGGGCAAATTGGAGCCACTACGACACAACATGGTAGGGGCAATGGACAGACAAACGATAGGGCCCATTGTTACGCTTTCCCTGGGAGATCTGAAGCGGAGGCGTCTGATGCTGTTATCACAGGTAATCTTTTGGTTTGTGATTGCATGGCATCTGTATTATTTGACCCTGGCTCCACGTTTTCATATGTATCTTCATCATTTGCTAATGGTCTAAATTTACATTGTGAATTACTTGATATGCCTATTCGTGTTTCTACTCCGGTGGGTGAGTCTGTGATAGTTGAAAAGGTATATAGGTTGTTTGGTGAACTTTGTGGGGAGCAACACTTATGTAGATTTGGTTATTTTAGAAATGGGTGACTTTGATGTAATTCTGGGTATGACTTGGCTTTCTCCAAATTTTGCGATCTTGGATTGTAATGCTAAAACTGTGACATTAGCCAAGCCTGGGACAGATCCGTTAGTATGGGAGGGCGACTACACTTCCAATCCGGTGCGTATCATATCCTTTCTTCGTGCTAAGAAAATGGTTAGTAAAGGGTGTTTAGCTTTCTTGGCACATCTCAAGGATGACACTACCCAAGTACCTTCGATTGAGTCGGTTTCGGTAGTCCGTGAGTTTTTGGATGTGTTCCCTACAGATCTTCCTGGTATGCCACCAGATAGGGACATTGACTTCTGTATCGATCTTGAACCGGGCACTCTCCCCATTTCTATACCCCCGTATAGAATGGCTCCCGCCGAATTAAGAGAGTTAAAGGCTCAAATTCAAGAGTTGTTGAGCAAAGGCTTCATTAGACCAAGTGCATCTCCTTGGGGTGCGCCAGTTTTGTTTGTGAAGAAGAAGGATGGGAGTTTTCGGATGTGCGTAGACTACCGGCAGTTGAACAAGGTAACTATTAAGAACAAGTATCCTCTTCCTCGCATTGATGACTTATTCGATCAACTACAAGGTGCTTGTGTCTTCTCGAAGATCGACTTGAGATCCGGTTATCATCAATTGAAAATACGGGCAGCGGATGTGCCAAAGACTGCTTTCCGAACTAGGTATGTGCATTATCAATTTGTAGTGATGTCCTTTGGTCTTACAAATTCCCCCGCTGCTTTCATGAGCTTGATGAATGGGATATTTAAGCCGTATTTGGATCTCTTTGTGATCGTATTTATAGACGATATACTGGTATATTCTAAAAGTAAGGAGGAACATGAGGAGCATTTGAGAATGGTATTGGAAATGTTGAGGGAGAAAAAGTTTACGCCAATTTTTCTAAGTGTGAGTTTTGGCTAGATGCAGTGTCCTTCTTGGGGCATGTGGTTTCTAAGGAAGGAGTGATGGTAGATCCTTCTAAGATTGAGACAGTGAAAAATTGGGTAAGACCCACTAATGTGTCAGAAATAAGAAGCTTTGTTGGGTTAGCTAGCTACTACCGCCGCTTTGTCAAGGGATTCTCTTCTATTGCTTCCCAATTGACGAACTTGACTAAGAAGAATTTTCCATTTGTATGGTCAGATGAATGTGAGGAAAGCTTTCAGAAGCTTAAGACTCTGTTGACTACCGCACCAATCCTTACCTTGCCGGTGGAAGGTAAGAACTTCATTGTCTATTGTGATGCATCCTATTCGGGTTTGGGTGCAGTGCTAATGCAAGAGAAGAACGTGATTGCTTATGCTTCAAGACAATTAAAGGTGCATGAACGTAACTATCCAACTCATGACTTGGAATTGGCCGCGGTGGTGTTTGCATTAAAACAATGGAGGCACTATTTATATGGGGTTAAGTGTGAAGTCTATACGGATCATCGTAGCCTTCAGTATGTCTTTACTCAGAAAGATTTGAACTTGAGACAGAGGAGATGGATGGAACTACTGAAGGACTACGACATCACTATTTTGTATCATCCGGGGAAGGCGAATGTTGTAGCGGATGCCTTAAGTAGAAAGGCGGGAAGTATGGGAAGTCTAGCTCATTTGCAAGCTTCTAGACACCCATTGGCTAGAGAAGTGCAGATTTTGGCTAATGACCTCATGAGGTTAGAAGTAAATGAGAAGGGAGGATTGTTAGCTTGCGTGGAGGCAAGATCCTCCTTCCTTGACAAAATTAAGGGGAAGCAGTTTGAGGATGAGAAATTAATCCGGATTCGAGAAAAAGTGTCGCAAGGAGAGGTTAAAGAAGCGACAATCGATGAGGAAGGTGTTTTGAGAATCAAGGGAAGGGTATGTGTACCCCGAGTTGATGAATTGATTAACACTATTCTGACAGAGGCTCATAGTACAAGGTATTCTATACATCCGGGTGCAACCAAGATGTATCGCGACCTAAAGCAACACTTTTGGTGGAGTAGAATGAAGCGCGATATTGTTGACTTTATTGCCAAATGTCCGAACTGTCAACAAGTAAAGTATGAACACCAGAGGCCCGGAGGAACGCTTCAGAGAATGCCCATTCCTGAATGGAAGTGGGAGAGAATCGCAATGGACTTTGTGGTTGGTCTTCCAAAGACAATGGGTAAGTATGACTCCATTTGGGTGATTGTTGATAGGTTAACTAAGTCTGCTCATTTCATTCCGTTCAAGGTGACTTACAATGCAGAGAGGTTAGCCAAGATCTATATCTCAGAAATCGTTCGATTGCATGGGGTTCCACTATCCATTATATCAGATAGAGGTACGCAGTTTACTTCTATGTTTTGGAAAACATTGCATGCAGAATTGGGTACTAGGTTGGACCTTAGTACCGCGTTCCATCCTCAGACCGATGGTCAGTCTGAGCGAACGATTCAAGTGTTGGAGGATATGCTTCGCGCATGCGTGATAGAGTTTGGTGGCCATTGGGATAGCTTCTTACCTTTGGCAGAGTTTTCGTACAATAATAGCTATCACTCCAGTATTGATATGGCTCCATTTGAAGCATTGTATGGGAGGAGGTGTAGATCTCCCATTGGTTGGTTTGATGCATTCGAGGTTAGACCTTGGGGTACTGATCTCTTGAGGGATTCGTTAGATAAGGTGAAGGGCATTCAAGAAAAGCTTCTAGCAGCGCAAAGTAGACAAAAGGAGTATGCAGACCGAAAGGTTAGAGACCTAGAGTTCATGGAGGGTGAACAAGTCTTGTTGAAGGTTTCACCCATGAAAGGGGTGATGCGGTTTGGCAAAAGAGGTAAGTTAAGTCCAAGGTATATTGGACCATTTGAGATACTAAAGCGAATAGGGGAGGTGGCTTATGAATTAGCCTTACCTCCAGGGCTGTCCGGAGTGCATCCGGTATTTCATGTGTCCATGTTGAAGAGATACCATGGGGATGGAAACTACATTATCCGTTGGGATTCATTTTTGTTTGATGAGAACTTGACTTATGAAGAGGAACCGGTTGCTATATTAGATAGAGAAGTTCGCAAGTTGAGGTCGAGAGTGATTGCATCCATCAAAGTTCAATGGAAGAATCGACCGGTTGAAGAGGCTACTTGGGAGAAGGAGGCAGATATGCAAGAAAAATACCCACATCTGTTTACAGATTCAAGTACTCCTTTTCGCCATTGTTTTTCTTCTTTTGATCGTTCGGGGACGAACGATGGGTAAATTGGTATCTATTGTAACGACCTGTTTAGTCGTTTTGAGCAACAGATTTTATTTCTGGAAAAACTGGATGGGACGACAGATGTCACGACGGCCCGTCGTGGTCACGACGGCCCGTCGAGGAGGTTTCGTTCCATGACACTTAGAATTCTTAAATTTGGATATTAAAATCGACTCTCTGTAGTCTGTCACGGACCTGCAGGACGTGCTGTCACATCTACGACGAACCGTCGTGAGGCACCATTTCAATATACTTAGGAATTCTGAAATTGGGAACTGAAAATCGACTCTCTGAACTTCGTAACGAACTTGCAGGACGGACCGTCACAGGGTTGACGGACCATCAAAGTCCACTCGAGTTTTAAGGGCTGCGACGACCTGCGTGACGGACCGTCGCAGGCACGACGGCCCGTCACAGGTCGCGTAATCCCAGTTGGAATCGGATTTCTGGTTATGTTTTAAGGGACGTTTTGGGCTATTCTTTCCTTAATTTTGGATTTTGTGGGTTTATATTAATAACTCAATTTCTTGAGGGATAAAAGAGGTAACTTTGGATTAATTAGTGGGGTATTATTGTCATCTTTTACACTTAATTATATGTTAATTAGGGTAAAAGAAAGAGGGTTTGAATAAAAGAAAACAGAAAGAACAAGAAAGAGAGAGAGAGTCGAACGAGGAAGAAGAAGAACGAGCTTGGGGAAATTGCTTGTTGTTTCCAATTCTTCGGTGGAGGTAGGTTATGGTTGTTTTACGATATTCGTAGTAAACTCTTAATAGCGAATGATATGTGTTAGTAATATTGTAAACCCTTCTATATGCTTAATTGTATGCTTGCATGAATATGAATATGAAATTGTGAATAAATAAGCATGATGAAGCTATTGAATCCCAAATCTTGAAAAGAAACCCTAATCTACTTTGTTAATGATGATGCCTTGGTATAAAAGAAGGCTTGATGAACGAAAGTGGTGAGATTAGGGGATCGGGTGCCACGTTCCGGTACCAGGATAGAGATAGAGGATCGGGTGCCACGTTCCGGTACCAGGATAGAATTAGGATCAAAGTGTCACGTTCCGACACCAGGATAGTATATGGATCGGGTCCACGTTCCGGTACCAGGATAGAATGAGGATCGGAGTGTCACGTTCCGACACCAGGATAGTATATGGATCGGGTGCCACGTTCCGGTACCAGGATAGTATATGAGGATCGGAGTGTCACGTTCCGACACCAGGATAGTAGATGGAGCGGAGTGTCACGTACCGACACGAGGGGAATAAAGATAACGAATCTTGAAATATGTTAATAAATTTAATCTAATGAATCTAATTCCCACATGAGTATGATATTGAGGCTTGAGTCCTCATGGATGAACTTGTTAGTACTTAATGATGATTTTAGTACTTGTTGTTTCTACATGTTGAGTATTATAGTTGATTTATGATATTAACTGATATATACTGTTTTCTATTTTGAGTTGGCCGATGATATCTACTCAATACTTGTGGTTGTACTGACCCCCCTACTTTTATGTTTTCTTCTTTGTTATTTGTGGAATGCAGCAAACGTTCCGTCAACTTCAACTCAACAGTAGATCTAGCCAGTCTTCACTACCTTCGGAAATTCAGGGTGAGCTAATGCGTCTAGCTTGGACTGGATCTTCTTCTTCAAGTCTTGATGCCTTGAACATCCGGCATGGACTAGCTTTTATGTATTTTTAGTTCTTAGACATTCTTAGTTTAGTAATTTGAAATAGATGTTCTTGTGATGATGACTTCCAGATTTTGGGGATAATAATAATAGTTTTGAATTGTTTTTATTAATGAGTTTAAGTCTTCCGCATTATTTTCTGTTGTTATACATTGAAATGTTAAAAGGTGTAGATGGGTTGGTCCGCTCACATAGGAGGGTAAATGTGGGTGCCAGTCGCGTCCCCGATTTGGGTCGTGACACATTTGCATTATAGGACTCCTCTGCAAAGTTTTTTGTCAACTTCTTCTCTTTAAGTTCTGGATTTAAGCTTCTACATTCCATTTCCTCATGACACTGCAGGTTACAAGTGTGACAGTACTTTGGAAACATGTCATATTGTATTTCAACAAACATACTCCTAGATTCATTTATGTTCTTATTGAACACCTCAATCTCCACCAGTTTAGGTAATTTAGGTGCCAAGGACACTTAGACATTAACCCTTTCACAACTTGGTTGAGTTTTATTAGTAGTAGTTGAGTCCAATTTAATAGGTTTAGCCACTATCGATGCTAGAGAGAATAGTGATTCTTTCTCCAAGAAAATGGGAAGCAAATCTGGAAACAAAATTCAAGCCATAACTTTTGTTGTTTCTTGCTCTGTCATAAAAATTGTATCGTAAATCAAACTTCTGATTGAATATGCTATACCATCTTTTGTTGTTATGTAATGGATGCTTTTCAAGAACATGTTGATGAGATCCTCCATTAGATTACAAGCAAGATATACATATATCTCAACAATCCTATTTGGCAATATACTTTCAATTTGCATTCTTTAGGAATAAGGGTGTTTAATTCTTTTAGCTTTGGCCATCCATAGGAAAACTTTTTGACCCTTCTCCTCTGTCCATGTGATTCTTGGTAAACCTTCATTGCATCCAATAGGATACACCACCAATTTTTGGTTTGCCGATTTTTTGCCTTGCAGATTCTTTTTAGGTTTAACTAAATCAATATATTTCATCATAGTGTTGATCATCCGTTCCTGACCTATTGATTTGTCCTTCTCCTCAGAAACATATCTATTTTCAATCGCATTATGTTTGAGTTAAGGGAAGTTGTTGTAATAAGCTATCAAGGTTGATTGATCACCCTCATTAGCCTAAGGAGTAGCTGGATTTTCCATGCTTGAGACTGTAATTCCACGTCGGCTAGGGTTTAGGGGAGTCGTCGTACCCTCTCTATTTTAAAATGTTAAAGTTGATTTTGAATCATAGTAAGAATTAGAGAATATTTTATATGATTCCTAAGTGAAAATCTTTATCATTATGTAAATGTGAAAATGTAGGATTCCACAATAATCTCATATCCAAAATCTTCCATTTTCCACCACTACAAAACTCTACCTTAGGTCATTCCATCTTCATCTTCTGCAACAACAACAAAAAATAGAGCTACAGCGTAATGAGTCCATAAATTGGACTCATTTAAAACTATATTTTTATATAAATAGTGTACTTAAATACTTGTTTTGTCTCAATTACGAATGAATAACCTTGAATTTCAGGTATTTTGAGTTTGAGGAAAAGCATGGACACTACTTAGAAAAAAGTAGAAAAATAACAAAGAAATGAAGGCGTGAGGATTTTAGATTCCACTTGGAGACTTTCCGATAGGTGTGACTATCACCCTTTATTCCAATGTGCTGAGTTTTGAAGGAAAGCATCAAATCGATGGAGAATAGGAGCGGTTGGCGGCATCACTTAGAAGTTCTGTGAACCAATACCTTATCGCTTGTTGATATTGAACAGGAAGATGCTTGGATTAAGAGCAAGACGACAATGAAGTTGCTAGAGGGTGAATCACTGAATAGTTTGCTGATTCAGAGTTATGACATCGTACTATCCGCCGCAACATAGATCTGTGAAAATTATGAATACATCTAGAGTGTTTTAGATTTATACCAATTATTATCATACATTTAGTAAATTAATCGGCATTTTTATCAGTTTCTGATCTCTAAGTATAAGAGGGTTTTTGGAGAAAAACTTGAAGACCAAAAGGGTTACATATCAAAGGATTTGGACTTCAGTCTCATGGATTCTTCATTCTTGGCTTGTAACATGACTTAAATCTTCTTAACCATTTGAATTCAAGTTCATTTAGGCCTAAATTCTGATCTCTTCATGTGTGGCCAAAAAATCTCAATTCTTGGGGTGTGATTTAGCGAATAAGGATTAAGATTATTGTTGGGTATTTATAGCTAACAGATTAGTAGTTTAATTGTGTTTTCATTCAGTAGTTGTGGCTGAATATAATAATTTTGTTGTGGAAAATACAAGTTTAGTTATTTGTTTTCGTCTTACTTGAGAGAGAAGTTGTGAAACTAAGACTACTAGATTTATGACCAGTTGGAGTGGGTTGAAATGAGGCTCAGCTCAAAAGAGTGAGCCCTAGTCTCATTCCCACACACTAAGCACGAGATATTGAGTAGGCTAAAGCGTAGGTTGGTCTTGATGCTTCAAGTGGGTGGCTTAGTGGAACCCATCCAGAACAGAGTAAGTTCCTCGATGGAGAGTTATCTCCTTTAAAACTTCGCCTAGCTACAATTATTATTTAATGTCTTATCTAAGGAATGTAACCAACAACTTAGCTTAACCCGTATTCCCGATCACATCCCAAGGATTCCCCCTCGCTTGATGTAGTAGTCGTGTTATTTTCATTGTTTTATACAAGTGAAAAAACCCATTGGTGTTTGATGCTTGCGTCACCCCATCTTTAATTTGAAATGCTTTTATTCAATAACAGCTAGTTAGAATTTAATCTTTTACGTTTTCTATTAATTCTCAAAACCACTCCTGTAAACACGATCCCAACCCTTGATTGGATTACAATACTATGGTACGATCATCGACACTTGCATTGAAAGTTGTTTCTTTGATGACGTCGCCACACAACTGTAGTACTCTCAAAGAATCCATCAATTAAATTGAAAAATTATCTCAATGACTTTTAATTCATTCCTCAATAATGCAACAACTTATCATGATCATTTTCACAAAAAAATTATATCTATTACACCCAAATTAGTTAATGAACTCATTTACATTGATTTTTTTGAGTATGTACTAACAGCTTGTTTTGTATTTTTCTACTTGACACAGAAGATTTTGAGGTTTGAAATTTGAGTGAGTTAGTATTTTATCCATTCAATTATTAAATCAGTATGAAAAATAAGATTACATTATTTTATTTGAGGTGAAATGCACGCACAAGATATGACATTACAAAAGATGCATAAAGGGTGTATTTATGGGGTAATAGGACACCCACAAACTTATGGTGTCTTTTAAAAAATGTGGGACAACATCAGTTGTGACTTTACACCACTTTGGCGAAATGGTCTGGTGGACCCTTATACTTGTATCAGTTTGTATTCTGAACCCTTCTACTTATATATTTGACATTTAGACCCTTAGGCTTAATAAAACACTATATACCGGACACTTTTGAACATTGACCACGCTTATGTGGCTTTAAGATAGCTGAATTGGCAAAAGTGTGTGATTTCACAGTCCTTAAGGCAAGTGAATGATATTTTTGGGTCAAAATAAATAAAAATTATATAATAAATAATTTTTTTAAAATAAATTATTAAAATTTTCTTCTTCTTCACCAAATATATCTCATCCTTTTCACCATTTTCATCCCAAAACTAAGGTAAAGCCATCACCACTATCATCACCAGTTTTGTCGGCAAATTCGATCAACTCTCTCCCTCACCTGTCTACATCTCCACCGCACACCGCACACCATCACCATTTTCCTTTCCTCCTATAACCTCCACAAAATCAACAACCTAACTCATATCACCACCAGATCTGACCAAAAAACATCTTCAACGCCATCACTTTGAACCCTTACTAGTTCGTTCTTCTCTAGATTGACCGGTGCTGCCTCTCTTTCCCTTACTCCACTGTAAAATAGTGGTCTCCGGTTATTGGATATATGAAGGTTTCATATTTTTCCATTATATCTCACCAAGATCTTCACCACTTTTTCTATCATTAGACAAACATATCAATAGATCAAACAAAACACATAAAAACATGTGAAAATGCAAAACATGAAATTGGATTAATGAAGTTGAAGAAAAGGTTGAATAGAAAATGGTGAATTAATACTCTAAAAATAAATTATGATTTTATTATTTATTTTTATTAAATAATTTTGATTCATAATTTTAAAAAACAGTTATGAAATAATTATGACATGGCATTAATATATAAGACGTGGATATGACATGTCATTTATATGAAGGTGAGTGAGCTACAAACATGGTCAAAGGGGTTTAAAAATATCATTTTTGTTAGGTTCAGGGGTCCATATGACAAAAGGTTAAGAGGAATATCCAAAATACAAATTAATACAAGTACGAGGGTCCACCAGACCATTTCGCCCACCACTTTACATGTTTCTCTTATTATAATTACTCGCATAATTCATAATACTATAACTAAATATTATCAAAGGATATAACTAAGATAATTTATAATGTCATAATTAAAGAATCATAGTGCAATAAAACAATTTGTTTATTAAGATAGTTAAATATATTTTTGTATAGTGTATGAGAAAAATGATAATCAAACTTTACACGTTAAAGCTTTCGGTGTGTTGCACGTTAATTACATATTAATTGATGATAATTTTGTAACATCGTCGCACGACACAAGCCCCTTGATTACTTAGACTTCATCAAGATGGTAGGCCTCAACAACTTCCTGGACACTCTCTGCATGTCCCAAGTAGATCTTTATCCGTTTTTAGTTGATCGTGAACTTTGCAACCTCCTTGTTCTCCAACTCTACCAATCCATGTGGAAACGCTTTAGTTATGAAGAATGTCCTGGTCCACTTGGACTTGAGTTTTCTCGGAAACAAGCGTAGCCTAGATTTGAATAGAAGCACAAAATCATCAAACGCAAAATCTCACTTTTCAATTTTTTTGCCATGATACTTCTTAATCTTCTCCTTGTAGATTTCTGAACTATCATAGATCTTAAGGCCAAAATCATCAAGTATATTCAACCCATTTAGTCTTTCTTCTTCCACATTAGTCAAGTCCATCTTTAGTTTCTTCATTGCCCACATCCCCTTGCGCTCTAACTCGACCTGCATGTGACAAGCCTTTCCATATACAAGTTTGTATAGATACATACCTATGGAATTCTTATATTCACTTTGGTATGCCCAAAAGTTAATCATCAAGCCTCCTTGACCAATACGTCTATTAGCATTCACCATTTTTGCCAGGATTTGCTTGATCTCACGATTGGAAACCTCAACTTCCATGCTAGTCTATGGATGATATGGGGTAGCCACATTATGGCGAACACCATATTTCTCCGAAATCCCTTTGAATAATTTATTACAAAAGTGAGAACCACCATCAATAATAATTTCCCTAGGTGTACCAAATCTAGAGAAGATATAATTTTTCATGAATGTGGTGACATAGTTTCCTTCATTGTTGGGAAGCACAATTGCTTTCACCCATTTTAACAGATAGTCGACTGCCACAAGTATATACTTCATCCAATGAGAACTCACAAACAGGCCATAAAATCAATGTCCCATACATCAAACAACTCAATCACCTGAATAAGATTTAAAGGGAGTTCTTGCCTCTTCGAATTTCCTCCATCTCTTTAACACTGATCGCATGATTTATCCAATTCATGAGAATATTGGTTAATGGTTGGCCAATAGTACCAACACTACAAGATCATATGCCCAGTACGGATACCGGTATGGTGCCCACCCACTGGCGAGGAATGACATGCCTCCAAAACACTCAAAATCATAACCTTATGTACACAACAATGAATAATACCATTGACAGAACTCTAGTATAAGTAAGGCTCATTACAAAAGAACCTTTTAACATCATACATGAACATTTTCCTCTTGTGGAAGGTTAAGTCTAATGGAACTATATTACTTCCCATTTAATTTGCAAAATCTGCGAACCAAGGAATCAAATATTAGGAAGCGTCTAATACATGTTCATCAAGGAATGCATCATCAATTTCCATTTTGTCACTCAATTCATGCATAGCGTCATCTTCCAATCTAGATAAGTTGTCGGCCACTTGATTCTCGATCCCCTTTCTTTCGGGAAATCAACAATTTATCATTTTAGGCAAGATATTCAAGTTAAAATAGGCTCACAAGTTTAAAATTAGGATTTAGAGAGGCCTAATACAATTTACTAAGATAAGAACAAATAAAAATGAGTGAAAATTTATAATTACATGTTTGGGGTTCAGAACACCAACATTTTATGCCGTATACATACTTTGAAATGTTAGTCGTCAAAGAATCCTACTCCGGTCACATAATTGATGACTAAAAAGTAGTAAGGACATGAGAATACATTAAAGTCTTGTAAGATCTCGAAAGTGACTTATGTTAAATACAGCCTCACACGGTCTTCATGATTGTATAAGGTCCTAAAGTGGTCTAAAATATGGTATTGAGGCAGTGCTAAAGAATTAGGTGCATTGGAAGTCAAACGTCAAGGGACGACAAGGACGTTCGACGACTAAGTCACCTATGTTCCTAATATGTTTTTCTATGTTTTTCTATGTGATTCATAAGGTTATTATATCCTTAAATGAGTTATTATAGTGTATGTAGGCAGTGTGTCAAGCTTCGTGATGTTTGTAGGTCAAACGTCCATGACGTTTGAAAGTTTTGCCTTTAAATGATCTTGTGTGTCGAAGCATATTTCGTTGAATTTTGTAGTTCGCTTAGGGTGAAATTCATCTGAGAGGTGCTAAACGTGTATATTATCAAGTTTAGATTGGAAACGTCCGGGAAAACATCACCAAGGACTATCTAAGGTTCCTTGAAGAAGGACCCAAGTTTGTGTCCAAGACTGTCCAAGACACCCCAAACCACGAAGACGCCCAGTGGGTCAATCGATACACCATTGGTAGGGTATCTTCGTTTTGGAGTTAGTGTCGAGAGATATGAGACTAATGTTTAGTCTCTGAACCAATTGATGGAAAAACAGGATGATCCACTTGTGGACAAACGGTCCGTGGACTGCCAACCGTCTATGGGCAATGTCCCTGTGTGTAGTTCACTACCAAGTGAGGGGTGAACTTGTAAATTCACCCTACCTACAAATAAGTTTATTGGAGGTTTATTAAGGGTCTTTTTTGTATTTTAAATGTTGTTATAATCCTAAAACACTTAGAAGAGTTTATTCTTCAAAAATCAAAACCCAAATCCCTTAGAAATTCCTTAGAACTCCGTTGGACCCAAAACTCAAGGAACGGCTTGGATTGAAGAACTTAGTGGGGATACTTCTTAAAATTGAAGAATTAGCTTCATCAATTTATGGTTTTTAATCCTTGAAACTATCTTCATCTAGGAACCCAACTTTCAAATATGTTTTCTAAAGTTTTCAAAGTTGAATTGTCCAATTTAATCATCTATTCCATGTCTTCTTGCATTAATGTTTTTTAAGCATGGAATAATGATTGATTATTATTTTTTTGATGATTTTAAACTAAAATAAACAATGATCCCATGAATTGGATGAACCCTAGTTTTTTACTAAGTTATGGGTTACTATATATTGATCTAATACTTATGAATTCTAATATAGTTTCATATAGGCTATTGATAGATGTGTTAATTGTAATAAATTGATTTCTAGAAGGTATTTTATTGATGTATGTGTGGTTAATTGACCTAGATTCATGAATATTGTAATAATTCTATTGAATTGTTTAATATGGCCATGAGTAATGGTCTTGTGATATCGAATTGGTGATTTAGCATTGGATTGAGGTAAAGAGGATGGAGTGGTAGTAAGAGGCCTTATTCGCTTTATTTTATGACTAATTATACTTTAATAATGTTGTTACTGGTATGGTCCACTTATGATGGCAATGTTATGTGCTTTACTTGCAATTGATGTGGCCTTGTCTGCGTTATTTTAAGTAATATGATTATTATGGTCTTGTCGAGAAAATATTTGAAGTAATGTGGCTATTTGTGTAGATGATTATGTGATGTATGATTATATCTACCTATATATGATTATTCATGTGTAAGTATATGTGTTCATCTATTGATGTTATTTTAGTTAATCATATTAGACTATTAGTGTTGCTTTGTGTGTATAGTCTTAGGGTTGATGTATATTTATCCTTATTTGACTATATGAGTATATGATGGTCATATTTATTGTGATATGATAGTTTATAGGATGACTTAAAGATGATAAGATTTATTCCAATGTGCTTCTAGAATGACATGTAATATGAGTTAAAGTAAACAAGTGGCGTCTTGTCTTCGTTGACTTGTGTCCCTTACTTGATGCATGATTGAAAGGGAATACGTGATGTCTTGAATTAGAATTCTAAAGTCTCTTAGTCTTGATTGTATGAATTATATTTGAACTTAAATGATATAAAGAGGGTCCTAATATGAAACCTTGAACCTAGTGGTAAGGTTATGAATGTAGAAGTCGTAAGCCGCAATGGTATTCTTCAAGTAAAGGAATGATAGAATTAAGGTTATTTGGAAGGAACGACATTATATTAATACACAGAAAATTCATGATGAGCTTCTTGTATCCATTGTGAGGTAGCCCTAGTGGACCTTTCTTTGGTAGGGTAAATGTGATTGGGTTATGAACTTGATATGGAACCCCTTTCTATGATCCTTAAGTTTAAATTACTCTATAAGAATGAAGGCTAGCATCGAGTAAGTATTGTAAGGAAAGTAGTTCTAGTGAAAGGATGAGAATAGATTACAAACCATGCCCTTCATATTCCTTAACCATGTGTCTACACGGGATGTTTCTAAGTTCTACCCTTGGCAAATAGAACACCTTCATCGGAGTAGGTAAGAATTTCAGATTTTGTGTTTTTCTATAATATTCTATGTCGGTTATTGCCTATTCTCATCATACGGAATATCTATTAGCATTAGAGAAGTTCTATCATCTTTAGGTGGTGGTATGGGACTCTATCTTGACATTGTACAATAGGCTTTGAAAGTGTTTGTTGGAGTTCCTACTAAGTTGACAAAGTATGTTAAATAAATAAGTACTTATCTATAGTGTTAAGGTGTAAATGGGGCATATGAATGGTAAATTTGTACTCTTACCTAGATGAGTCTTAAAAATGGCTCTAGTTAGAGAAGATGTTGATTATGTGGACATTATCTAAACTTAGGAAGTCTTAAGGATTATATAGGCAGTCTTGAAGAGGTCAATCATGGACGTTATCTTTTTTATTTACTTAAGTAAGTATTTTGATAGCCTTTTGTAAGAGAATATCATATTATATATATGTTGATGTGTATGATGTCTTGTAAGTATGTACATGTCTTATTATAAGAAGTCTTGAGCGTCATTTAGGTATACTTAGGGAGGTTATATGGGTCGTCTCTCTTTGTGTTGGTTAAGTGAGTCTGAAGATAGCTTTTAGTTAGAGGACTACTTGTTAGGGAGTGTTAAAAGGGAAGGGAAATCACTTAACTGAAACAATGCAGAACTTAACTATACAATGAATTGAACCTACTGTAATGTTGCTTCCAAAATAATGATAAATTATTTAAATGTTATCCTATGTATTCTGCTCTGTTAAATGTTTTTCTTATCATTATTATATGATTTTTATATGAAAAGATATATATTTCAATTAAATATCCATTTTCATGCATTATGTCATACTTAATACATGTGGTTATACTATGTCACGACCCAAATCGGGGACGCGACTGGCACCCACATTTACCCTCCTATGTGAGCGAACCAACCCATCTAAACCTTAACATTTCAAGATATTTCAACAGAAAATAATGCGGAAGACTTAAACTCATTAATAAAGAAAACAACTCAAGACTATTATTAATATTCCCAAAATCTGGAAGTCATCACCACAAGAACATCTATCTCAAACTACTAATCTAAGAATGTCTAAAAAGCTAAAAACAATCAAAAACTAGTCCATGCCGGAAGTTCAAGGCATCAAGACTTGAAGAAGGAGACCAGTCCAAGCTAGACGCATTAGCTCACCCTGAATTTCCGATGGAGTGAAGACGGCTTGATCTACTGCTGAGTCGAAGTTGACGGAACGTTTGCTGCATAACACAAATAACAAAAGGAAAACATACAAGTAGGGGGTCAGTACAACCACACGTACTGAGTAGATATCATCGGTTAACTCAAAATAGGGAACAATATATATCAAGTAATATTATAAATCAACTATAAACTCAACATGTAGCAACAACAAGTATCATAATCGTCAATAACACCATCAAGTTCATTCATGAGGGCTCAAGCCTCATTACCATACTCATTTGGGAATTAAGTTCATTATGTTGAATATATTATCATCTTTCGAGATTCATTATCTTTCTTCCTCTTGTGTCGGTACGTGACACTCCGATCCCCTACCACTATGTGTCGGAACGTGACACTCCGATCCCCTATATGTGTCGGAACGTGACACTCCGATCCCCTATATGTGTCGGAACGTGACACTCCGATCCCCTACATGTGTCGGTACGTGACACTCCGATCCCCTATATCTACGTGTCGGTTCGTGACACCCGTCCCACTAATACTATGTGTCGGAACGTGACACTCCGATCCACTAATTCTATGTGTCAGAACGTGACACTCCGATCCACTAATTCTATGTGTCGGAACGTGACACTCCGATCCACTAATTCTATGTGTCGGAACGTGACACTCCGATCCACTAATCTCATTATATCCGTTCATCAAGCCTTCTCTAACCAAGGCATCATCAATCCCAATCACTTTAATTCATCAAGCCTTCCTTTATACCAAGGCATTATCATTAATATCATAGATTAAAGTTTCTTTCAAGATTTGGGATTCAATAGCTTCATCATGCTTGTTAATACATCACATAATCATATTCATACAAGCATACAATAAGCATATAGACAGGTTTACAATATCATCAACACATATTATTCACTATCAAGAGTTCACTACGAATATCGTAATACAAAACCATAACCTACCTCCACCGAAGAATTGGAATCAACAAGAAATTTCCCAAGCTTGCTATTCTTCTCTCTCTCGATCGATCTGCTCTCTCTCCCTTTCTGTTCTTTCTCTTTTGTTTTACTCAAACCCTCTTTCCTTTACCCTAATTAATCATATAATTAAGTGTGAAAAAGGACAATAAACCCCTCTAATTCACTTAAGGTTACCCCTTTTAACCCCTAAGTAATTAGACTTATTAATGTTACCCCTCAATCTTTGTAATTAAGGAAAGAATAATCAAAAACGACCCTTAAAACGTGTGGAGAAATCCCAAACTGCCTGGGATTGTGCAGCCTGTGACGGGACGTCATGTCTGCGACGGTCCGTCACACCGGCCGTCGTGTCCTCCCCAGACTCCAGATGGCTGCGACGGCCCGTCAACCCTGTGACGGTCCGTCCTGGCCCCTCCGTCATGACGGTCAGAAACTCGTTTTCTTGCACCAATTTCTCAAAAGTTGAAGTGTTTTGCAACGGGACTCACGACGGTTCGTCGTGGATGTGACGGCACGTCCTGCAGGTCCGTCACAATTTACAGAGAGTCGATTTTCAGTACCCGATTTTCAAACTCTAAGTGTCATGGAACGGAACACCCACGACGGTCCGTCGAGCCTGTGACGGTCCGTCGTTGGGTCCGTGGTTTCAGCCAGTTTTTCCAGAATTTGTTCTGCTGCTCAAAACGACTAAACAGGTCGTTACAATAGATACCAATTTACCCATCGTTCGTCCCCGAACGATCAAAAGAAGAAAGACCATGGCGAAAAGGAGTACCTGAATCTGTGAACAGATGTGGGTATTTTTCTTGCATATCTGCCTCCTTCTCCCAAGTAGCTTCTTCAACCGGTCGATTCTTCCATTGAACTTTGATGGATGCAATCTCTCTCGACCTCAACTTGCGAACTTCTCTATCTAATATCGCAACCGGTTCCTCTTCATAAGTCAAGTTCTCATCCAACAAAACTGAATCCCAACGGATAATGTAGTTTCCATCTCCGTGGTATCTCTTCAACATAGATACATGGAACACCGGATGTACTCCGGACAGCCCTGGGGGCAAGGCTAATTCATAAGCCACCTCCCCTATTCTCTTAAGCACTTCAAATGGTCCAATATACCTTGGACTTAGCTTACCTCTTTTTCCAAACCGCATCACCCCTTTCATGGGCGAAACCTTCAACAAGACTTGTTCACCTTCCATGAACTCCAAGTCTCTAACCTTTCGGTCTGCATACTCCTTTTGTCTACTTTGAGCCGCCAAAAGCTTTTCTTGAATAGCTTTCACCTTCTCCATAGAATCTCTCAACAGGTCAGTCCCCCAAGGTCTAACCTCGAAGGCATCAAACCAACCAATGGGAGATCTACACCTCCTCCCATATAATGCTTCAAATGGAGCCATGTCGATACTAGAGTGATAACTATTATTGTACGAAAACTCTGCCAAAGGTAAGAAGCTATCCCAATGGCCACCAAACTCTATCACACATGCGCGAAGCATATCCTCCAAAACTTGAATCGTTCGCTCAGACTGACCATCGGTCTGAGGATGAAATGCAGTACTAAGGTCCAATCTAGTACCTAATTCAGCATGCAATGTTCTCCAAAACTTAGAAGTAAACTGCGTACCTCTATCAGATATGATGGAGAGTGGAACTCCATGCAACCGAACGATTTCTGAGATGTAGATCTTGGCTAACTTTTCTGCATTGTAGGTCACCTTGACAGGAATGAAATGTGCAGACTTAGTTAACCTATCAACAATCACCCAAATAGAGTCATACTTACCCAATGTCTTTGGAAGACCAACCACGAAGTCCATCGCGATTCTCCTCCCACTTCCATTCAGGAATGGGCATTCTCTGAAGTGTTCCTCCGGGCCTTTGGTGTTCATACTTTACTTGTTGACAGTTTGGACACTTGGCAACAAACTCAACAATATCTCGCTTCATTCTACTCCACCAGAAGTGTTGCTTTAGGTCGCGATACATCTTGGTTGCGCCAGGATGTATAGAATATCCGGAACTATGAGCTTCTGTAAGAATAGTGGTGATCAAATCATCGATGCGGGGTACACATACTCTTCCCTTGATCCTCAAAACACCTTCCCCATCGATTATCGCTTCCTTAGCCTCTCCTTGCAACACTTTATCTCGAATTCGCCTTAGTTTCTCATCGTCAAACTGTCTCCCCTTAATCTGATCAAGGAAGGAGGATTTTGCCTCTACACAAGCTAACAATCCTCCCTTCTCATTTATTTCTAACCTCATAAGGTCATTAGCCAAAATCTGCACTTCTCTAGCCAATGGGCGTCTAGAAGCTTGCAAATGAGCTAGACTTCCCATGCTTCCGGCCTTTCTACTCAAGGCATCTGCCACAACATTAGCCTTCCCCGGATGATACAAAATAGTGATGTCGTAATCCTTTAGTAGTTCCATCCATCTCCTCTGTCTCAAGTTCAAGTCCTTCTGAGTGAAGACATACTGTAGGCTACGATGGTCCGTATAGACTTCACACTTAACCCCATACAAATAGTGTCTCCATTGCTTTAGTGCAAATACTACCGCGGCCAACTCCAAATCATGGGTCGGATAGTTACGTTCATGCACCTTTAATTGCCTCGAAGCATAAGCAATCACATTCTTCTCTTGCATTAACACTGCACCCAAACCCGAATAGGATGCATCACAATAAACAATGAAGTTTTTGCCTTCTACTGGCAAGGTAAGGATAGGTGCGGTAGTCAACAAAGTCTTAAGCTTCTGGAAGCTCTCCTCACACTCATCCGACCATACAAATGGGACGTTTTGCTTAGTCAAGTTCGTCAATTGGGAAGCAATGGAAGAGAATCCCTTGACGAATCGGCGGTAATAGCTAGCTAACCCCACAAAACTCCTTATTTCTGACACGTTTGTAGGTCTTACCCAATTCTTTACCGTCTCAATCTTAGATGGATCTACCATCACTCCATCCTTAGAAACCACGTGCCCCAAGAAGGACACTGAATCTAGCCAAAACTCACACTTGGAGAATTTCGCATAAAGCTTTTTCTTTCTCAACAACTCTAACACCATTTTCAAATGCTCCTCATGTTCTTTCTTACTTTTGGAGTATATCAGTATATCATCAATAAACACAATCACAAAGAGGTCCAAGTATGGCTTGAAAATCCCGTTCATCAAGCTCATGAAGGCAGCAGGGGCATTAGTAAGACCAAACGACATTACCACAAACTCATAATGCCCATACCTAGTTCGAAAAGCAGTCTTTGGCACATCCGTTGCGCGTATTTTCAATTGGTGATAACCGGACCTCAAGTCTATTTTTGAGAAGACACAAGCACCTTGTAACTGATCGAACAAGTCATCAATGCGAGGAATGGGGTACTTGTTCTTAATAGTTACCTTGTTCAACTGTCGGTAATCTATGCACATTCGAAAGCTCCCATCCTTCTTCTTTACAAACAAAACCGGAGCACCCCAAGGAGATGCACTTGGTCTAATGAAGCCTTTGCTCAACAACTCTTGAAGTTGAGCCTTTAATTCTCTTAACTCTGCGGGAGCCATTCTATAAGGGGGTATAGAAATGGGGCGAGTACCGGGTTCCAAATCAATGCAGAAGTCTATATCCCTATCTGGTGGCATACCGGGAAGATCTGCAGGGAACACATCCAAAAACTCACAGACTACCGACACTGACTCAATCGATGGTACTTGAGTAGTGTCATCCTTAAGATGTGCCAAGAAAGCTAGACAACCCTTACTAACCATCTTCTGAGCACGAATAAAGGAGATGATACGCACCGGATTGGGAGTGTAGTCACCCTCCCATACTAACTGATCTGCCCCAGGCTTGGCTAGCGTCACTGTTTTAGCATTACAATCCAGAATCGCAAAGTTTGGAGAAAGCCAAGTCATACCCAGAATTACATCAAAATCACCCATTTCTAAAATAACCAAATCTACATAAGTGTTGCTCCCCACAAAATTCACCAAACAAGACCTATACACTTTTTCGACTATCACAGACTCACCCACCGGAGTAGAAACACGAATAGGCATGTCAAGTAATTCACAACGTAAATTTAGACGGTTAGCAAATGATGAAGATACATAAGAAAACGTGGAGCCAGGGTCAAATAACACAGATGCCATGCAATCACAAACCAAAAGATTACCTGTGATAACAGCATCAGACGCCTCCGCTTCAGATCTCCCAGGGAAAGCGTAGCAATGAGCCCCATTATTTGTTTGTCCGTTGCCCCTACCATGTTGTGTAGTAGTGGCTCCGTTTTGACCCTCTCCTCTGCCGTTTTGGTGACCACCATTACCTCGGCCACCACGCCCTCCAGAATATCGACCTCTACCATTACCACCTCTTCCTCTAGCCATTGGGGCTCTGTAACTCTGTTTTGGACAATTCCTCCTAATATGTCCAATCTCCCCACATCCATAGCACTCTCTGGAGTCAGGCATGGGTCTCTCGGAGTAGTGTTGACCGTTCTGAGGTGGACCCCCAACTACAGTCTGTAGTGAAGACTGTATTGGTCGATTTGAGTGACCTCCAGAGTTCTGTCCTCTAGAATAAGAACCATTATACTCACCTCCCCTACGAAACCTCTTTGATGTCGATGTCGTGGTGAAGTCATCTGGTTTCACTCCTTCCACCTCAATCACAAAGTCTACCACCTCTTGGAAGGATGTTGTCGTTGCCGCTATCTGTAAGGCTGAAATCCGCAATTCTGACCTCAACCCCTTCACAAAACGGCGGATCCGTTCTTGTGGACTGAAACAAAGTTGCGTGGCATATCTGGATAGCGCGCGAAATTTAGCCTCATACGCGTTTACTGTCATCCTTCCCTGTTCAAGACTCAAGAACTCATCCCTCTTTCTATCTCTCAAAGTCCTTGGGATATATTTCTCCATAAATAGGGTAGAGAATGATTCCCAAGTCATAGGTGGTGCCTCTGTTGGTTGACACTCAACATGTGAACGCCACCACATTTTGGCGTTCCCTTGGAACTGATAGCTCACGAACTCGACACCAAACCTCTCTACTATCCCCATCTTGTGTAGTAGCTCATGATAATCAACCAGAAAATCATAAGCATCTTCAGATTCTGCACCCTTGAAGACTGGAGGTTTCAGTTTCAAGAACTTACTAAAAAGTTCATGTTGATCGTTTGTCATAATAGGCCCAGTAGTCAGACGTGGAAATGTGCCTATTCCCAATGGTGCATCCATGCGGGGAGCCATAGTAGCCGCATGTCGTATCTCTGAAACCGGAGGTGTTGGTGCAGAAACCACTGGAGGTGCTTGACCCTGATCAGACAACCCGCTAAGATAAGCAAGTACTCGGTTGATCATCTCTGGGGTAGGTTGGGGTGGCATTTCCTCATTCTGCCCTTGTTCAGTTTCCCCTTCCTCACCCTCTCTAACTACCTCCTCAGTCGGTGGAGGAGTCACCGCCCTAGCATCAGATGGGCTAGGGGCTCGTCCTCTTCCTCTAGAGGACGTCCCCCCACGACCTCTCCCACGGCCTCTTGCCGTTGTTCTTCCTCGAGCCACAGCCCCAGTGGCTGGCTCAGTAGTTTCCTGTCTTTCCGTTGTCGCTGCTGGTGCGGTCGTTGCTCTAGTTCTAACCATCTGCGAAATAGAATGAAGATGGTCAGATACCAATTTGTATCACCTAGATACCAATTGGACTCAAGTAGTAGCACGAAAGAAAGAATGAAAGAATGGAATTTTCCTAAAGTCTTATAGCCTCTCAAAGAAAAGTAAAGGCGTCCCCCTACCGTTCCTTAAGACTCTACTAGACCTGTTCTTGTGTGATGAGACCAATGAACCTAATGCTCTGATACCAAGTTTGTCACGACCCAAATCGGGGACGCGACTGGCACCCACATTTACCCTCCTATGTGAGCGAACCAACCCATCTAAACCTTAACATTTCAAGATATTTCAACAGAAAATAATGCGGAAGACTTAAACTCATTAATAAAGAAAACAACTCAAGACTATTATTAATATTCCCAAAATCTGGAAGTCATCACCACAAGAACATCTATCTCAAACTACTAATCTAAGAATGTCTAAAAAGCTAAAAACAATCAAAAACTAGTCCATGCCGGAAGTTCAAGGCATCAAGACTTGAAGAAGGAGACCCAGTCCAAGCTAGACGCATTAGCTCACCCTGAATTTCCGATGGAGTGAAGACGGCTTGATCTACTGCTGAGTCGAAGTTGACGGAACGTTTGCTGCATAACACAAATAACAAAAGGAAAACATACAAGTAGGGGGTCAGTACAACCACACGTACTGAGTAGATATCATCGGTTAACTCAAAATAGGGAACAATATATATCAAGTAATATTATAAATCAACTATAAACTCAACATGTAGCAACAACAAGTATCATAATCGTCAATAACACCATCAAGTTCATTCATGAGGGCTCAAGCCTCATTACCATACTCATTTGGGAATTAAGTTCATTATGTTGAATATATTATCATCTTTCGAGATTCATTATCTTTCTTCCTCTTGTGTCGGTACGTGACACTCCGATCCCCTACCACTATGTGTCGGAACGTGACACTCCGATCCCCTATATGTGTCGGAACGTGACACTCCGATCCCCTATATGTGTCGGAACGTGACACTCCGATCCCCTACATGTGTCGGTACGTGACACTCCGATCCCCTATATCTACGTGTCGGTTCGTGACACCCGTCCCACTAATACTATGTGTCGGAACGTGACACTCCGATCCACTAATTCTATGTGTCGGAACGTGACACTCCGATCCACTAATTCTATGTGTCGGAACGTGACACTCCGATCCACTAATTCTATGTGTCGGAACGTGACACTCCGATCCACTAATCTCATTATATCCGTTCATCAAGCCTTCTCTAACCAAGGCATCATCAATCCCAATCACTTTAATTCATCAAGCCTTCCTTTATACCAAGGCATTATCATTAATATCATAGATTAAAGTTTCTTTCAAGATTTGGGATTCAATAGCTTCATCATGCTTGTTAATACATCACATAATCATATTCATACAAGCATACAATAAGCATATAGACAGGTTTACAATATCATCAACACATATTATTCACTATCAAGAGTTCACTACGAATATCGTAATACAAAACCATAACCTACCTCCACCGAAGAATTGGAATCAACAAGAATTTCCCAAGCTTGCTATTCTTCTCTCTCTCGATCGATCTGCTCTCTCTCCCTTTCTGTTCTTTCTCTTTTGTTTTACTCAAACCCTCTTTCCTTTACCCTAATTAATCATATAATTAAGTGTGAAAAAGGACAATAAACCCCTCTAATTCACTTAAGGTTACCCCTTTTAACCCCTAAGTAATTAGACTTATTAATGTTACCCCTCAATCTTTGTAATTAAGGAAAGAATAATCAAAAACGACCCTTAAAACGTGTGGAGAAATCCCAAACTGCCTGGGATTGTGCAGCCTGTGACGGGCCGTCATGTCTGCGACGGTCCGTCACACCGGCCGTCGTGTCCTCCCCAGACTCCAGATGGCTGCGACGGCCCGTCACCCCTGTGACGGTCCGTCCTGGCCCCTCCGTCATGACGGTCAGAAACTCGTTTTCTTGCACCAATTTCTCAAAAGTTGAAGTGTTTTGCAACGGGACTCACGACGGTTCGTCGTGGATGTGACGGCACGTCCTGCAGGTCCGTCACAATTTACAGAGAGTCGATTTTCAGTACCCGATTTTCAAACTCTAAGTGTCATGGAACGGAACACCCACGACGGTCCGTCGAGCCTGTGACGGTCCGTCGTTGGGTCCGTGGTTTCAGCCAGTTTTTCCAGAATTTGTTCTGCTGCTCAAAACGACTAAACAGGTCGTTACATACTAATCCATGCTTTTATCTATCTCTATATTTGTTGGTAGGTGAAGAGCATTTGGGAAGCAAGACTTGGATCATAGCATCATTCAAGTGAAGTCAAAGTATGTCCTCATTTGATTCGGGGACACAGATTGTCTTTTATGTTTATAATCAATGTTTTGTCACAGACTAAGTATTTCCATATTTTTATTGTGTGTGGGCCTTGTCCATAAAAGTATTCTCGTGTCGTAAGTTTGATGAGAATAAGACTTTGTATTTCCTAAGACTTTATATGAAATATATTTTTGAATAACATGAAAGGTTTTGTGAAAATTTTAAATTCCGCACTACTTTTCATTATGTTTATGCTATAAATGAAATGTATGGGCTTGCACAAGACCTCCAATAGATCAAGTACAATGTGTTGCAAATCCGAGATTGGCACTATCTTCTAGGGTGTGGTTTCGAGTTTCCACAAACCTTGGTATCAGCGCATTATATATGAAAGTAGTTTTAGGAATCGAAAAGTCTCATCAAATTACATCTAGTAGAGTGTTGACCATCAATGTGAGTCATCACACATCTATGGGCGAGAGGCTATAGGAAAATAGAGTTTTCCTTCATTTCTTCTCATATTCGTGACGTAGAATAAAAGTTATGAGTACTATTTTTATGGTTTTCGTTGTGGTTCTAGGAAGATGAAGACGAGGATGTCACCAGCTAGGAAAAATGAGGAGAATGATGTGCATGATGAGATTCCTCCTCAAGTTGCAGAAATTGAGCAAGTTCATGAAGGTCTTCAAGGTCATCAAGTACCTATTATTTGTGGATATAATGGTGTTCTGGTGGTTCACCCGGAGTGAAGTAATAGTTATATCAGAGAGGCTGAGCTTGCTTTAGTCCAAGACGTGACTACTCAAGTGAATTTTAGTATGGTGCCTAGGGTGAATGTTATGGAAAGCACTATGACGTCTAGGTTGAGAGATTTTGTGAGGATGAAATCTCCTATATTTCTTGGCTCTAAGGTGAAAGATGAACCCCAAGAGTTCATAAATGGAATGTACGAGGTGTTGAGTGCTATTGGAGTTATATCTAGTGGAAGGCGGAATTGGATTTGTATCAATTGAGAGAGGTCGCACAAGTGTGGTACACTAAATGGAATAACAATAGGCCGATGGAGTTGGGTCATATTTAGTGGGAAGAATTTAATGAATCTTTTCTTGGTACATAATTTCCTCATGAGAGGGGGGAAGTTAATGTAGAGGAGTTTATCAATCTAAATCAAGGCAATATGAGCGTTGAGGAATACTATATAAATTTCACTATGTTATCTAGATATGCCCCATCTCTTGTGTCTAATCCAAGTAATGGAATGAATCATTTTGTGATGGGTTTTATCGATCTAGTGAATAAGGGAGGAATGCCATACGGCGATGCTAAATGATGATATGACTCTAGCTAGACTCATGGTGTATGACCAATCAATTGAAGAGTCTAAACTTTAGAGGATGTCTAGAAACTTGAAAAGGAGTTGTTTTAGTAACAAAGATCGAACTAGGATTAAGAAGAGGGCTCAAGGTCAAGAAGAAGCTAAGAGTGCTAAGGTGAAATTGGAGAAAGGAGGTGGTTCTCAAAATTTCAAGCCTACATGTGTCATTTGTTAAAAGAGGCATTATGGTTAGTGTCTAAGTGGTACCGGGAGTTTCTATGGTTGTTCTAAATAAGGACACAAGGTGACAGATTCTCCTAACATTGTTTCTAGATGGAAAGAGGGTGAGAAACTTGCTCCTAATGTTCCAAAGGCAAAGGCTCGTTTGTATGCACTCCGCGAAAGAGGATCAAAGCTAGATGAGAATCATAATGATGATGAAAGTAAGTTCTTGCTTTTATTTTTTTAGTGATATGACTTCCTTCTAAGTGGGGGACTATCGCTAGTAGATGGCATAGAAAGTCCTAGAAGTATGTTGCTTATTGCATTGTGTTTAGGAGTTTTATTGAAATTGAATTTAATCAATTTCTTGCATTGTGTATTTATGAAGCCATGATTAGGTATTAACATATGTTGATATGGTGTTACCTTGCATATTAGCATGTTTCAATCATGAATTGCCTAAAAGTTGTATTTTTGAAAAAATTGTTCAGAATTCACTGTAGCATTGGAATTTGACTAATTCGTTATTTGGTATAAAACTTTTGTAAAATGGTTAGAACTGATGTATATGAGTATGATATTGAAATATATAATGAGTTTTTGTTATTTGGAATGAAGCATGTTAGTTTTTTAACATGATGAGTTATAGAATGTCTTTTAGTTTGTTGTTATGTTATAAGTCTCTTGACTATGTCAAATCTATATTTTATGTTTGATAATGTTTTATATGGTATGGTCATGATCTGCTATTTGAATCTCTATTCTAGGAAGTGTTTAGAGAGTGGCAACTGTCATTCGAGGTCGAATGTTGTCCAAGTGGGGGAGAATATAATATCTCAAAAATTACTTAGGTGAAGTAGATCCTAACATGGTTTTGATGATTATATAAGGTCCTAAAGTTGTATAAAATATTGTATTGATGCAGTTTCTAAAAGTTTAGGTGCATTGGAAGTCAAAGATCAAAGGACGACTAAGACGTTCGACGACTAAGTCACCTATGTTCCTCATATGTGGTTTTATGTGTTTATGTTTGATTCATGAGGTTATAAGGTCCTTAAATGAGTTATTATAGTATATATAGGCAGTGTTTCATGTTTCGTTAAGTTTTGAGGTCAAACATCCAAGAACATCCATGACGTTTGAAAGTTTTAACTTGAAACAACCTTGTGTGTCTAATCATTTTTCATCGAGTTTTACGTGTTTGTTTTGGGTGAAATTCATGTGAGAAGTCCTAAACTCGTAAACAATCATGTTTGGGTTGAAACATTCTGGGAAAAAATCCCCAAGGACCATTCAAGGGTCCTTAAGGAAGGACCAAAGTTTGTGTCCAAGACCGTCCAAGATAGCCCAAACCATGGAGGCAATCGACGCCCAGTGGGTCATTCAACACCCCGTTGGTATGATCTCATCGTTTGGGACTTAGTATTGGCAGAAAAAAAAATGTTTCAATCGATGGACCTATCAACGGAAGGACATGACGGTCCGCTTGTGGACAAACAGTCCGTCATTTGCCAACCGTTGATGGGCACTATCCGTGCGTGCAGTACACTGCCAAGTGAGGGGTGAACTTGTAATTTTACAACACTCCCAAATAAGGGTATTGTTAGTTCCTTAAGGGTCTTTTGGGTATTTTATATGAGTTTATAAGACTAAACACTTAGAATATTTCATTCTTCAAAAATCAAAAACAAAATCCTTTACAAATTTCTTAGAACTCCATTTAAGCAAAAACTCAAGGAAGGGCTTGGATTGAAGAACATAATGGAGGTTATTAATCAAATTATAGAATTAGAATCATCAAGGTATGGTTTTAGATTCTTGAAACTCTCTTCATCAAGGAGCCCAACTTTCAAAGATGTTTTCTAAATTTTTCAAAATTGGATTGTCCAATTTCATGATCCTGAAATGTGGTCAAGGCAATAGAGTCTAATGAATTATTTGATATACTAATAACCGACAATAAAACCACATGAGGTAAATGTGGAGTCTGATGTAAATTTCCCATCGAGAGGACCCAATATATCATGAAAAAGATATAGAGGGATGACTGGAGTGATCATGAAATGATGCCCATACATGCGACTTACAACCTACGTCGCTAGTAAAACTAGCACTATATGGGTGACCTGCCCTAGTCCAACTCGATATTGTGCTACTCCTTATAGGTTAAATGATTAACCCTTTAAGGCTAAATTTCAGGAATACAATGGATAGCTCAACATTTACATGCAAACTGAGAAGGTCACATTATTATACTAATGATTACACATTAAACTGAGTATGTACATCCAAAATAACTAAATTATTTGCCTTGCATCTGTAAAGCAAGAACTAATGAACTATATAGCTAAGGATCTAAAAGTCTTCAAAGAAACCAAGTACTAAGATGATAATATGATTTTAAACATTTAAATAACTAATTCATGATAATCTATTGAATTTTTATAAACCCTAGCTCTAATTAATAGTAGGAAATCAAGAATCTAACTGAATTATAGGGACCTAATTAGGTTAAAGTAACTCACTAGTAAAATCCTACATACTTGGTGAGTAATTTCATGGGAAACTCTTTCCATTTTGGGCTGGAGCAGATAAAAATCTTGTCGCATTGTTTTTTTACAGTTTTGTCGCCTCTTTCTTTTGTCTAGGTTCTAATTTTATAAGTTATAATGAAATATCTGACTTTGGTAAGTTCTAATTTTATTTCTTGGAAAAAAATACAAAAACCATGTAGTTTAGATTTAAAAAGACGTAGTTTAGGGGTCTAAAAAAATACGAAAAGATCAAAAGACCCATGACTTATGTTACATAAAGTCCTTCTTCCATGGATTATGAAAGGAACCACATATCGTGATGATGATCGTAGTATGCACTTGATCTAGGAGTTGGAGGTTTTGAGGTCTTGCCCACGAGCCCCTACCAAGGCTCTTGCAGAGCAACACAGACTGTGAAAATACTCATGGTCCTCACTTGGGCTGAGGTTATGAGAGCTAGTCTTAGGGGGCGTACTAATTCGCCTCATGTAGATGCCACCACAACCTGTTGTGAGGACAAGGGACCATTAAGGTCCTCATGATCTTCACTTGGTTATGGGGTCTAAGGGACTAACTAGGGTGGCTACTTTCTTGAATCTAGAGGTGTCACCATGGCTCGTCATAAAAACAAGGGATTATGAAGGTGTGGTGGTATGATTTTTGGGGTTGGTGAACTCCAAGTCATGACCACGGGTAGGTCAAAGGACCGTAGACCCTATCAAAATTTGTGAACCTTTTCGTGTTTCACTTCTTCAGGTAGTTTTCCACAATTTTTTTTAGGTCTTGTTTTTGATGTTTCATAGTTTCGATAGTATATTACTTCCATCTCCATGACCATTTTGGCCAAAAGATCTAGCTGACTTATCAATGTGTCTAAGTCATGATCCTTTTGTGTCTCCTTGTTGGTATCATTCATGTAATCAAGTATCTTGGTTGTTGCCTCAAGTGTTGTCGTATCAAACAACCAAAAGAGAATTTATTAGACTATCTTTTATTTTCATGACCAAGACGTCTGTAGAAGCATTCTAGAAGCAGAGTATTTGAGACTCCATTAGTTGGGTAGTGCTGGAAAAGGCCTTAAACCTTTGCGAAAACTCATGGAATGAATTACCCTCCAATTTCTTGAATCTTAGGATGTTATCCATAAGACTTATCATTTTAAAATGAGAATGGTCCGTTTGGTCGCCGTTGGGATTAGACATGCTAATTTATCATGTTCTAGACAACCAGCATGAAAACTAAACTGAAAGAAGTAGATTCAACTATGACTAACAAAGAAAAAATTTAGCTTAACCAAGCAAACTTAACCAACAACACTCCATGGAAGATGCGCCATTTTTATTGAATATTGTTATCAATGATACTTAAACAAGTTCTAAGCATTAACGATCATTATTCAACATATAAACCAACCATATAAGTAGGGGTCAAAATCCAACAGGCTGTGGCACGTGTTTAAGATTCAATTAGAAAGTGTAAACATATTCAAATAAGCCGTAAGAAAAGAAATCCCCAAATAAAAATATAATTCAATTTAGGGGTGATGATGAGTATAAGACTTTGACTGATTTAGGGCTGTTTTGTTCAAATACTGATGTAAAAACTCTTATTTTTAGGTATATCGATTGAGGAACAAAGCATGACATTAATTTGTAAAAAGGAACGAAGAGACCTGGAAAAACAAAGAAATAAAGTCCTGGTGATTGCCAAGTCACTCTGGTGAGTCGTCGAATCGTTACTAACTCACCTAAAATTACACTGTTCCAAGCCTTGAAGAATAAAACAAATTTTGTGAGAGAAAGGAGCAGTCGACAAAGCTCCGAGTTGGACAACAATATACTTTTGGATCACCCAAAGATACAGAACACGAGGATACTGAAGGCCCAAGAAGAGAGGCAAATACATTGACCATAGGGCGGATCGGTGAACCTAACATACTGTACGAAATGGTCTTTGATATAATGTGAGTTTACGGTACATTAAATACATTTCAATAGATAGTTGTGTGTTTATATGGTCATTTTCTATTTGTTTAATGTGTTTTTGTCATATATTATGGGAATAAGTTCGTACATGTAAGTAGAGAGACGTAGTTGAAGAATGAGTAGAAAAGCCCATCTACGGATGTGATTGATGTACCATCGGTCCATTCACATCCTGTAGATGATGATCGTACATAGAATGAAAAGTATTGAAAAAAGATTAGGGAATTATTGATCATGTGTGAAACGATCATTGCAATTGACACGTCGTAGATTGATATGTGGACTATATTATTGATCCATCAAATTATTCTAAGCAGGGTTCTAGTACCCTATTTTTAAGATTCTAAGTATGGATCTATGGAGGAGAATCTAGGGACCATGGATCAATCAACATTTTGTACTGTGGATCTGCCAATTGATTCAAAGAAGTTGAGATTTTTAAGATTGAAAAATTACCTAAGTCCTGAGCCATGGAACGGACCTACAAACTGTAGATCAATTCATGGTCCGTAGGTCATTTTTGTAGATTAAAGATGCATTCCTAAACTTTATTTCATCCCTTTTTTAGATGTGACTTGTTTTTCAATATGTAGGGCATGTAAACCTCATTTTTGGGGTTTAGACTTTAGGCAAAAGGGTTTTGGAGACCCTTGTACTTGGCTCAGTTTGTCTTTTGGACTCTTATACTTATGAATTATCCAGTTGAAGCTTAAACTCGCTCAAAAAAAATATATTAAGCACCTCTAACCATTGACTGAGTACATATCGCACTAATATTGCCGAATTTGAATGATGTGTGATTCCAAGCATTTTTAAGAAAGTGGGTATAAAATTTATATGAAAAAAATACATTAAAAATACAAATAAAAAAAGGCAGTCATTTTCTTCAAGCAGAATGTCGCTGCTACCCCCACCCCCACACCCATCAAAATTTCGTAAACTCATTCCCACTTCTTTCCTTCTTTCTTTGGATTCACCCACCATTGTCAAAATTCAATCTTTTTACTTCCCACCCCTATATATTCTATAAAAATTCATTATATTAATGACAAATCAACATCCCTCTTACTTCTTTTCAATTTTTTTAAAATCTCAATTTCGTGTGTATTGTTTGGTGATAGTGTGTAGTTAAAAAAGAAAAACTTAAGTGAAGAAGATTAAAGAATAATAAATGTAATTTGTGAATTTATGAAATAAATTTAAAATTGCATTGATATTTATTGGGTTTATGTTTGTGAATCAATAGTTTAAAATTCAAGTCAAATAGTTAAGAATTCCACCAATTTAACTTGAATTTAGTGCTCAATTAGAGAGGAAAAATAGAGAAAATAAGTTCAAAAATTTTAGCATATACAGAAGTATGCTTTTTATTTTTATTTTACTTGTTTAATAATTCATTTCTTATGTGTTATAAAAAATATGTGGAATCCTATATGTAAAAAAGTGTACCACACGCACACACATATGATGAGGAATGTGTTTACCATTTTGTGTTTCGGTAAGTTTAAGGGTTAGCTGATAAAATTTTAAGTATAAGGTCCAACTTACAAACAGAACCAAGTATAAGGGTCTCACAGATGATTTTTCCTACACTTTATTTCCTTTTTTCTAGTTGTTGATGTTGGAGGTGAACTTTCACCTTTAGCAGTTATTAATTTCTGGTGTTTGTTTTAATTATTTTGACATTGAAATTCAAGTTGACATTCGAGGTTTATTCTTCTCATTTCATAACTTTATGATTTGTTCATCTAAAAATAATAATTCTGATCTTGCTACTATGAGAAATTAACAATGTCTAAATAATAAATAGTTAATTCTTGAAAAGTTTTATTTAACGCATTGATAATTCTTTCGTTCAGAAGTCTTTTTGGCGTTTGCAAACGATAAAACTCACCTTGTTGATACTTGCCGGACTAAGGAGGTATATAGTATTAAAAGAATTATCAACATAGATTTTGTGTGACACGATCTAATAGTCTAGTTTCAATTTGTGAAGGGTAAAAACTAAACCATACATTGATGCTATATCTATTATGTGGTAAAGATATGGGTTAGTAAATTATTAAAGATATGGGTTAGTAAATTGTAAACACTTAGCCGAATAAAGATGTGGGGTGAAATTATCTAGTTTCTGGACCAAGGAATTAGAGATACGTAACATATCACTTTTTATATAATACACTAGTAAAGGATTACAATTATTGGGATAGCCGCAATATGAGCTTATGGGAACTCGTACACCCTAGTTTCGCTCTCATCTTGATTACAACTAAAGATTGAATTTCACTTACTAATTGTTCACATAACTTCCATAATTTTTTTCACATATTGTAACCTTTAATTAATTGTTTTCATATAAACGTTGAAAAAATAAATATAATAATAATTTAACTTTAAGTCTAAATCATTTTCCTCATGGGATCGACTCCAACCTCTATGTTGGTTTTTTTAGTTGATAATGATTGCTTATTCTTCTTTAGAGAGGTTTGATTTGAGATTATAAGTCCTTCACAACATATTTTTGGTGACTATAGATATATTTTTTTAAAAAAAAAGTTTGGCATCAAATATCTTTTTGATCAAATTATTATCCAGGAGATTGATAATTCATAGCGATTGTATCCTAAATTTAAAACAATTGAAAGGGGAAACTATCCATGAGTTTTGGCCATGATTTAAGGTATTATTGCAGCAATTCCCAACTCATGGAAGATAAAATGCTAGTGGAATACTTGTATAGAGGTATTGGTCCTAAACATAAAAGAGTGTCTAACCAACATTCTTTGGGTAGTGTACTACGACTAGAATATGAGGTCGCAACCCAACTCCTTGCTGGCATGATTGAGACCAACAAGGAGACAAAAAAAAAGACTAAGAATTCACCGCATTAGTGACTCGAGTAGATATCTTGGCTAAGAAAGTCATGGAAATGGAAGGAATGTACAAAAAGAAATACAAGTACATTTCTCCTCATAGGCGTAAAAAGAACAAGGAACATGACGGTGGGAATATTGAGAATGTCCTCTCACTAATTTTTGATGAAGTCAAAAAATACGATACAGTGTTGGAGGATAAACGAGAGAACATCTCTTCTCATGTTCATTCAATGGCTAGAGTCCAATATTGACAAAGTATCATCTTTATCTACCTAGAAAAACAAAAACATTTGTCAAGCCGCTCTGTGGCCAACCCCAATAATTTTGTTTGAACGAGGACTGGAATCGTGACAGGACAATTACTATGTTACTACTTGGGAGGCAACAAAATTTTTATTTGCTTTATTTTTTATTTCTTATTTTGAAATTAATGATTTGTTGATTGTGCAGGTTAAAGTGTGAATATGTTTGAATAGTACAGATTGGCGAGCTAAATATACAGTTAGCAAACCGACAAAGAGTTTTGCGAACCCGACTTTGATCACCATAGGACTCATGGAATTTTTAAATGGGAGTATGTAACTCTCATCAAGCTCAGGAGCAAATTGGCGAATCGCGGCCAGGTCAGTGATCACAATTATGTCTGCCGTTTTCACCCCAGAATAAATTGAGGTCATGTAATATTGGGCAAGGTAAATACCCATTCGGCTTGCCACAGAGTGAGTAGGCGCCAAAAATTATGTCGCTAAATGGGCGATAGCTAGGCGCTCTGTGAAGATAAAAGGTTAAACTTACAAACAGTTTTACATTCCCTTTGTAATGACCAGGGAGCACCCCGTAGATGTTACCGGTGTACTCAACCTTGAATATGTTTATACGAGCCTCTTAACATAATCATCATGGCATAAAGTACTTTAAATAATGTTTAAAATTTAAAATTTTTATGAAGTGCAGAATACTTAGACTTTTCACATATCATATATGGAATTTACATAGACTCCTCGCTTATAAAGTGTACATAGACTCCTCGCTTATGAAGTTTGTGTAGACTTCTCATTTATCAAATATAAGTGATTCATTAATATAGTCAAATACTATCACATAAAACAATATATTTATAAGTTTTCTATTAGGTCTAAAAATATTATCCTTAGCCCTTTAGATACAATAATCTTTAGAACAAATGTACAAAACAGAAGATAACTAATTATATTACATCGATAGAGATAAATAAAGTGTCCAATAGTGCATTTGTCCTCGAATCTTTGAGGACCTACCACAATGGATACAAGCTTCCTTCGAGAATGGAGAGGCAACCAACTAGCCGGAACCTATACTCATAATATAAGAGATTAAAAAGGAGTTAGTACAATTAATGTACTAAGTATTGAGAAATGAATAAAAACCTTTAGAACATGAGAATTGGACAATTTCATATTAATTATGTATACATGAGGTTTTGGTAATCCATTTGCATCATCAACACATCATATAAGCCAATACCACAATAATATCTCAATTTCAACACAACATGACTTTAGCACTTCCTAGGGTCCACTTGTGCAATGTAGATTTAGCATCCCACACTACATTTCATGACCGAGGAGCACCCACTAGACATAACCGGCATCATCGTACTAGAAGAGGACTAAGACTAGCTTCTTAGAGTTCATAATTACATTTCATAGGTCAAAATGTGGAAACATTTGAAACTTTATACAAATTGAGGTATTCATAGACATCTTGCATACTAATCATATATATACATATGGAGTTTACATATATTAATCGCATCAGAATCTTACGTTGTCTTATTATTTAGTGAATATAATCAACATAGAAGGAGTTACTCTAATAATATAGTCTCACATTAAACCATATATGATAAGTACAATATTTGGGAATAACCCTTACACAAGTACATGTTCCCACTTAGGGCTTACAACAATTGTCATTAGTAGTAAGGAGGAAACGAATGTCTTATAGAAAATGTCAATACACCTAGGGCAGATAAAAGGGACCATTCTCGTACTTTGAGAACTCAACAATACTTAGAGGAAGAAGTCCAAGTATCCTTCAAAGTGGCCTAGAAGCTCTTCAATTGTTCGAACCTACAATGTTGGGGAGAAAGGAAAGAAATATAGATTAGTACAAAACACATACACTCATTATGTTTCCTACGCATAAAATGATCAATGCATGAGAAAAGGCACAATTTAGTCAAAACCATGTCTTATCTTTAATAACTCAACATGTATGTAACACTCTGATAGTCCATAACCTAATCTAGAGCTTCACGTGAATTTTTTAGGGTTATAACACTGTTTTTAAGTAATAAATAATGTTTATAAGTCATATATGAAGTTTTAGAGTCATGATTTCAAGGAACGTCAACGACGTCCAGAGAATTGTGCAAGAGGTGCTAGTGTGCCTTTTCCTATTTCAAGAGGTTATAGTAGTCGGAATTTTATGAAATTTGATGGAAAGGTGTCCAATTAGTATAAGAAAATTATTAGGTTCAAAATATATAGGTACGACTACCGAAGGACCACCCAAGGATTTCGTTAAAGAGAACCCTTGCATTTGACCCAAACTTGCCAAAATGATGCAGCGTAGACAGTGTCTCCCTATGTGTTACTTGCAACTGGGCGTAGGCCAATCAAGGGTCCTCAATTTCTTCAACCAACACAAATTTTGGAAGATGTCCAAAAACATAGTCTATGAACTTATGGACAGATGTGCAGGATGGTTGGGGAAAGGGGGCATAGGTTGACCTACATATTGACGATCGAGGTCTCGTAAGTCATGCCTCAGTTTTCCTGTTAAGTTTAAGTTGGGTTAATTTCATTAGTTAATTAGTGAGTATGATTTTTAAATGAAAAGATGTACATTTCAAGTAAATGTTTGTTTTCATGATTTTCATGCATTATGTCATACGTAGTACATGTGGTTGTACTAATCAATGCTTTTATCTCTCTCTATATTTGTTGGTAGGTGAGGAGCATTAAGTAAGCAAGAATTTGATCGTAGCATCATTCAAGTGAATTACAATTATGTCCTCATTTGATTTGAAGGCATAAAGGTCTTTTATTTTTACTTTTAAAAGTATTGTAATAGACTAAATATTTTTATGATCCTATGTGTATGGGCCGTGTCCCCAAAGTATTCTTTTATATAAGTTTGATGAGATTGAGACTTAGTATTTCCAATGATATGATATGCAAGAGATTTTAAAGACTATGAAGAAAAGTTTTAAATTCCGTACTATTTTTCATTATGTATATGCGATGAACGATATTGAAAGGGCTTGTACAAGACCTCCGAGAGGTCAAGTACGCCGGTTGCAATCCGAGATTGACCCTAACTTTTAGTATGTGGTTTTGGGATGTAACAAGTTAGGTATCAGAGCATAGGATATGAAAATAGTCTTAGGAATTTAAAAGTCTCATCAAGTCATGTCTAGTAGAGTCTTGACCATCGGTGTGAGTCGCGACACATATATAGGGGAGAGGCTATAGGATAATAGACTTTTCCTTATTTTCTAATCATGTGTTCTGCCATAGCATAAAAGTTATGAGTACTCTTTTCTTATTGTTTTTCTTGTGTTTCTGGGAAGATGAATACGAGGAGGACACCGGCTAGGAGATTTGAGAAGAATGATGTGCATGAGGACATTCCTCCTCAAGTTGAGCAAGTACCTCAAGGTGATCAAGGTTCTCAAGGTGTTCAAGATGATGAAGTCTCTATTGTGGAAGGAGGCAATGATGTTCCGGTGGTTCCCCCGGAGTAGAGTAATAATGATATTATATAGGCTTTTCTTGCTTTAGCCCAAGCCGTGACTACTCAAGAGAATTTGACTACGATGCCTAGGCTGAATGTTGTTGAGAGCACGATGATGTCTAGGTTAAGATACTTTGTGAGGATGAATCCTCCTATCTTTCTTGTCTCTAAGGTGGGTGAGGATCCCTAAGAGTTACTAGATGGAGTACAAAGTGGTAAGTGCTAGGGGAGTTACATCTAGGGAAAAGGTGGAGTTGGCTTTGTATCAATTAAGGGAGGTTTCTCAGATGTCGTACACTCAATGGATTGAAAATAGGACGGTGGAGTCGAGTTCTATTCAGTGGGAAGAATTTAAAGAAGCTTTTTCTTGGGAAGTACTTCCCCCGTGAAAGGAGGTAATTTAAGGTAGATGAGTTCATCAATCTCAATCAAGGCAATATGATCGTTAAGTAATACCCTTTGAAGTTCTCAATGTTACGTAAATATGACCCATCCCTTGTGTCTAATACGAGGGATGAAATGAGTCGTTTTGTGACAGGTATCACCGATCTAGTGAGAGAGGAATGTCATACGGCCATGCTACATAGTGATATGACCCTAACTAGACTCATTGTGTATGCCCAATAAATTGAAGAGTCTAAACTTAAGAAGATTTCTAGAAAATTAAAAAAGGGTGGTTCTAGTGACCAATATCAACCTAGGTTTAAGAAGAGGGCTAAAACTCAAGAAGACCCTAGGAGGGTTAAGGTGAAATTGGAGAAAGGAGGCGGTTCTCAAAATGGAAAACTTATAGGTGTCACTTGTGGAAAAAGGCATTATGGTAAGTGCTTAGGGAGTACAGGGAGCTGCTTTGGTTGTGGTAAGGAAGGACACATGTTGAGAGATTGTCCTACAATTGCTTCTAGAAGAATAAAGGGTAACAAAGTTGCTCCAAATGTTCCAAAGGATGATGTTCAAGAAACGAGGCATTTCTATGCTCTCCGGACTAGAGAAGAGAATTCGTATGGTGATGATAATGAGGGTAAGTCTTTCCATTTGTATTTTTACTGATATGAGTCACTTCTAAGTAGGGAAGTATGGATAGTAGATGGGTTAAAAAGTCAAAGAAGCATGTTGCATGTGCATGGTGTTTAAGAGTTTTGTTGAAATTGAATTTCATTAACCTCTTGCATTGTGTGTTTTATGAAACCATGATTATGTTGTAAGATATGTTTATATGATTTTACCTTGCATATTAGCATGTTTCCATCATGAATGGCCTAAAGTTGTATTTTTGGAAAAATTGCTTAAATAACTATAACGCATTGCCTGCTCACTGCTAAATTTTTCAAAATTTGATGAATTCATTCTTTTGTCTAAAATTATTGTAGTATGGTTAGAACTGATGTATATTAGTATGAAGTTGAATATAAAAATGAGTTTTTCCTATTTGGAAATAAGCATGTGAGTTTTATAACATGATGAGTTATAAAATGTCTTCTAGTTTCTTGTTGCGTTGTGATCCACTAGGTTATGTGAAATTGATGTTATTTTTATGTTTCTATTGTATGAGATGTTATGTGCTATGGTCATGAGTTGGTAATTGAATCTCTATTCTTGGGACTGTTCGGAGAGTGGCTAGTGTCATTCGAGGAAGAATGTTGTCCAAGTGGAGGAGAATGTAAGATCCCAAAAATGACTTCGGTAAACTAGAGCCTAAAATGGTTGTAATGTTGTTATAAGGTCATAAATTGTTATATAATTTTGTATTGAAGCATTTTCTAAGATTTTAGGTGCATTGTAAGTCAAACGTCAAGGGACGACTAAGACGTCCGACAACTAACTCACCTATGTCCCTCATATGTGGTTTTATGTGTTTCTGTGTGTTTCATGAGGTTTTAAGGTCCTTAAATCAGTTATTACGGTGTATATAGGATGTTTTTCATGTTTTGTGAAGTTAAGAGGTCAAACATCCCAGAACGTCCATGACTTTCGAAAGGTTTGCCTTGAAACAACCTTCTGTGTAATGGCATGCTTTTGTGGGGTTTTACGTGGTCGTTTCAAATGAAATTCATGTGAGAGGTTATAAACTCATATACTATCATGTTTGGGTTGGAAATGTCTGGGCAAACATCCCTAAGGACCATCCATGATATGTGTACAGTGAATTAAGCTCACTATATGTTTTCTTAAAACTGTGTTAAATTGCCTAAATGTTATCTTATGTGTTTTTAAGTTATTAATTGTTGTTCTTATTACTAGAATATGATTTTTAAATGAAAAGATGCATAGTTCCAATAAATGTCCATTGTCATGATTTTCATGCATTATGTCATACTTAGTACATGTGGTTTTACTAATCCATGCTTTTGTCTATCTCTATAGTTATTGGTATGTGAGGACCATTTGGGAAGCAAGACTTGGATCATAGCATCATTCAAGTAAAGTTGAAGTATGTCCTCATTTGATTCGAGGGCATAAATGTCTTTTCAAAGTAATGTAATAGACTAAGTATTTCTATATTCGTATTGTGCATGAGTCGTGTCCAAAAAGTATTCTTATGTCTAAGTTTGATGAGACTAAGACTTACTATTTCCTACGATTTTATATGAAAGAGATTTTAAAAGACTATGATATTTTTTGGAAAAAGTTTTAAATTCCGCACTACTTTTCATTATTTATATGTGATGAACAATATATAAAGTGTTTGTACAAGACATCCGAGAGGTCAAGTACACCGTTTCAATCTGAGATTGACCCTAACTTCTAGGGTGTTGTTTCGGGATGTGACAAGTTCTTTCCTTTCATTTGAAGACAATTGTTGTATATTCCTACATGTGGCTTTTATTGATGTAAAGTAAGGGTTATGCCCAAATATTGTATTCAATTTAGATGGTTTAAATGTGAACCTTATCCTAGACTTCTTATTAGAATATCTTAATCTATTATATATGTTATAAATGTAAAAGCCTATGTTTTGCTTGAGCATTTTCTCTCCCTTGACCGTTCACTATAGGACAATCCCTCTTCATGTGACAAGTCTTGCCACAACAATAGGAATGTCTCATACAACCTAGACACTTGTCTTCATGTTGCTTACCATATTTAGCATAAGGAGACTTCTCCACATATGAACCACCACCTTTCTCCTCCTTAGGCTTGGGTTTAGACCCTTTACCTTTGTTGACCCTTCAAGTGGTAGGACTTTGATTGGGGAACCTTTTCTTGAATCTTGGATTATCTTGTACATCAAATCTAGACTTAGAAGAATTTCCATCATCGACTCTTGTCCTCTTCAATTCCATACAAACTTGCTTAAGCTTTTGCTCCTCAATTTGTTCGGCATGAACCATGAAAGGAGAGATGTCTATTCTAGGAATTAACATAGTTGATCTACATTTATTAACCACAAGATCAGATATCTATATAACAAATTTGTTAATCTTGGCCCTAGTTTAAAGGGAAAGAACATATCAAGGAAAATTGTCTTGAAAGCTCCTCAATTAATCTTGCCTTTTATAATCGGCCTTTCATCCTTCCATAGCTCTTACAAAACTTGAGCCATATATTTAAGTTGGTAGGAGGCTAATTCCCCTTTTCATGAGAAGACACCCCCAAAACATCTAGTACCTTGAACACTTCATCAATGAACATTTATGGGTCCTCTTCCACCTTGGAGACAAAGGAAGTAGGGGGATTAATCTTTGTGAATCCTTTATCTTTGATGCATTGTTGCTAGCATTAAGTTTCACTTGGACCCTAGTATCCCTGGAATCTTCAGTAGCCAACACTTGGTCAAAGATATTAATAGTTGTCCTTATCACAAAAATGGAGATACCTCATTCATCAATAGGAACTTGAGTGTTTTGAGGAGCCGGAGGGGGAACAACCTCATTCAAATTTTCTTTTTAGAACCTTCGAGCATTATTCCTTCTTGTATTCATTGCCTATAAGCACAAGAAAGAGATTATAAGATAAGGACATGTAGAGTTAAGACTCTTAAGGCACGACTTCAAGAATACCAACAAAGTGAGACTTTCCTAAGCAACACATAGCCTCTCATTCATAATTGTGGTGCACTTCATAACAATGAATTAGACTCTACTTGACGTGGTTGAGTGATATACCAATCCAAAGATTATTTAACCTCATTCTTTGATACAAAATTTGTCACACCCAAAGAGCACCCCTTAGACGTAAATGCAGCATCGTCCTCGAAGAGGCGTAAGACTAGCCTCTTAGTATTCATCATTTTATATCATAGGTCAAAAATGCATAAAAATTGAAACTTCATACATATTGAGGTATGCATAGACCTCTCACATACTAAAGTATACATATACATATGGAGTTTACTTAGACTCCCCGCGTAGAAACCTTACATAGGCTTCACGTTTAGTTAACATAATCAACATGTAAGGAGTTAGTATAATGATACAATCTCGCATTAAACCATCTAAAAGAACTACAATATTTAGGCATAGCCCTTACACAAGTACATATTACCACTTAGTGCTTACAACTATTGTTTTTAAGAATAATGAAGCAACGAATTTCTTATAGAGTATGTCAATACAACTAGGGTAGATCAAAGGAACCATCGTTGAACTTGGATGATCGACCACTACTTTGAGGAAGAAATCTAACTATCCTTGTAAAGTGGCCGAGAAGCTATTCATTGGCTGAAACCTACAATGTATGGGAAAAAGGTAAGAAATATGAATTGGTACAAACAACAGGTACTAAGTATGGTTCCTATGCATAAAATCATTAAAGTATTAGAAAAGGCACAATTTAGTCAAAACCATACTTTATGTTTGATAACTCAACATGAACATATATAGAACATTATAAGTCAACCCAAGATGATATTAACCCAACATATAAACAACCTAAAACAATACTTGTGCAATGCCAAGAATAGAACGCCATAACCCTATCCAAAGCTAAGAATCTCATTAAGTCACTTACAATATGCATAAAACATAATCTCACACTTTATCGTAACATACTTGATCCATAA
>JAKWJD010001763.1:36951867-37099507 GCA_027705065.1 Solanum peruvianum | reverse complement strand
CAAGTTCTCATCCAACAAAACTGAATCCCAACGGATAATGTAGTTTCCATCTCCGTGGTATCTTTTCAACATAGATACATGAAACACCGGATGCACTCCGGACAGCCCTGGGGGTAAGGCTAATCATAAGCCACCTCCCCTATTCGCTTAAGCACTTCAAATGGTCCAATATACCTTGGACTTAGCTTACCTCTTTTGCCAACCGCACCACCCTTCATGGGTGTGAAACCTTCAACAAGACTCTACTAGACCTGTTCTTGTGTGATGAGACCAATGAACCTAATGCTCTGATACCAAGTCTGTCACGACCCAAATCGGGGACGCGACTGGCACACCCACATTACCCTCCTATGTGAGCGAACCAACCAATTTTACCCCTTTACACATAATTATACAATCTCGACACAAAAGAAAGCGGAAAAGACTTAACTCTTAATAACAACAACTCAAAAACTATTATTGATATTTCCCAAAATCAGGAAGTCATCATCACAAGAACATCTATGGTCAAACTACTAAACTAAAACTGTCTAAGAAGCTAAAAACAAGTAAAAACTAGTCCATGCCGGAAGTTCAAGGCATCAAGACTTGAAGAAGAAGATCCAGTCCAAGCTAGACGCATTAGCTCACCCTGAATTTCCGATGGAGTGAAGACTGGCTTGATCTACTGCTGAGTCGAAGTGACGGAACGTTTGCTGCCATACACAAAAAACAACAAGAGGAAAAACATAAAAGTAGGGGGTCAGTACAACCACACGTACTGAGTAGATATCATCGGTTAACTCAAAATAGGGATAATACATATCAAGTAACATTATAAATCAACTATAAACACAACATGTAGCAACCAAGTAGTATAATCGTCAATAAATACCATCAAGTTCATCCATGAGGACTCAAGCCTCAATACCTACTTATTTGGGGATTAAGTTCATATGTTGAGTATATTAACATCTTTCGAGATTCATTATCTTTCTTCCTCTTGTGTCGGTACTGACACTCCGATCCCCTACTACATGTGTCGGTACGTGACACTCCGATCCCCTATATATGTGTCGGAACGTGACACTCCGATCCCCTATATGTGTCGGAACGTGACACTCCGATCCCCTATATGTGTCGGTACGTGACACTCCGATCCCCTATGTGTCGTTACGTGACACTCCGATCCCCTACATCTACGTGTCGGTTCGTGACCCCCGTCCCACTAATACTATGTGTCGGAACGTGACACTCCGATCCACTAATTCTAGGTCGGAACTGACACTCCGATCCATTAATCTCATTATATCCGTTCATCAAGCCTTCTCTATACCAAGGCATCATCAATCCCAATCACTTTAATTCATCAAGCCTTCTTTATACCAAGGCATTATCATTAATATCATAGATTAAAATTTCTTTCAAGATTTGGGATTCAATGGTTTTCATCATGCTTGTTTTATCAAAATCACATAATCATGTTCATGCAAGCATACAATAAGCATATAGACAGGTTTACAATATCATCAACACATATTATTCACTATTAAGAGTTCACTACGAGTATCGTAATATAAACCATAACCTACCTCCACCGAAGAATGGGAATCCACAAGAAGTTCCCAAGCTTGGTGCTATTCCCTCAACCAATCGATCGATCGCCTCTCTCTTTCTGTTCTTTCTCTTTTGTTTTATTCAAACCCTCTTCCTTTACCCTAATTAATCATATAATTAAGTGTGAAAAAAGACCATAAAACCCCACTAATTCACTTAAGGTTCCCTTTTAACCCCTAAGTAATTAGACTTATTAATGTTAACCCTCAATCTTTATATTTAAGGAAAGAATAGTCAAAAACGACCCTTAAAACGTGTGGGAAAATCCTAAACTGTCTGGGATTGCGGACCTGTGACGGGCCGTCATACCTGCGAAGGTATCCGTCACGATGGCCGTCGCACCTGCCCAAAATCCCACCGTCACCACGGACGCTTGTGACGGTCCGTCACGCCTGTGACGGTCCGTCCTGCACGTCCGTCATGGCGGTCAGAAACTCGTTTCTCGAACCAAATTCTCAAACGTTGAAGTGTTTTGCAACGGAAAACTCACGACGGTTCGTCGTGGATGTGACGGCACGTCCTGCAGGTCCTTCACAATTTCCAGAGAGTCGATTTTAATATCCAAATGAAGAATCCTTAGTGTCCTGGAACGACACTCCCTCTCACGCGTCGTCCGTCGTGACCACGACGGTCCGTCGTGACCTCGTCGTTCGTCCAGCCAGTTTTTTCCAGAATTAAAAATCTATCTGCTGCTCAAACGACTAAACGGTCGTTCCACAACAGTAATTATTTTTCAAAAGGATTTTCTATTTTTATTTTATTAATTTTATTTCTTGCTGTATCTTATGCTTTGTTGTTAATATATAAAATTTTTACATCTTGCTGTGAATAATTTGCTTCCTGGTGCTAGTTCTATTCCAGATATTTCCAATATAGAACTAATGATCTATCTATATTTTTATCTGTTAATGATATTGTATAATTAGCACTTATTGTAATTTAAATTTTGATATATTAAATTTCCCTCTTACTGCACTAATTATTCTTTTTTCTATTGGGTGTGTACGATTCTATCATCTGCTAAATATATTTCTATGGGTGTATCTATTCCTTCTCTAAAACAGGCTTTTATTAATATTTCTGTTCCTCCTAAATGTACATATTTTATTGGTGTTTTAGCTTTTATGTCTTGTATTTCTTTATTTATCATTCTTTTATTTATATAGGTATATATGCTTTTCCTCTTGCGTATTTGCAATCTATGAGATGTTCTTTTTGACTAACTACATAATATTTCTTCTTTTTGTTTTTTAAACCAATTTCTTAATATAGGTATTCTAGTACTTTTTCAACACTTAAATCTAATTCTTTTCCTTTTATCTGTTCAAATATCGATATTATCAAATATAATTCTGTTCTAAAGATTCTTCATCTTGATATTCTTCCTTAGATATTATTTTATTTCATTTTCAGACATTATATTTCTTCATCTGTTTCATTATTATCTATGTTAATATTTTCTTCTTCATTTTCAGTTTATATATCTGATATTTCATATATACTATCATTTTCACTTAATTCATAATCTATGTATTCTATTTGCATATATTTTTCATCATCTATAATTAATTCTGCTATTTTTTTTCTTTTGGATTTTTAGGTAATTTACAATCTTTAGCTATGTGTCCTATCTTTCCACAATTATAACAAGTACATTGGGATATCTTTCTTTTTGGTCTGTATGGTCTTTTTATTTTATAAATTTTTACATAATACCTTCGTCTTGGTCGTTTATATTATATATATTTTATTTTATTTTTTCTATAATTTTTATATCTTTTGGGTTTTTTGTTTTTTAGTTGTGCATCCAAATTGAGGTGCCATTTATTTTTACAACATGATAATTTTTATTTAATACCTTTTCCATTTTTATTTTTCTTTTGGTTTTCACATAGTTGTATGAACCATTGATTTAAAAATTTTATTCTAGATCCTAAAGTATCTACCATTCCTTCATTATTCCAATCCTTTATTACATTTGTACTAAATGGTTCTGGTAATTTTGTGTAACGACCTGTTTAGTCGTTTTGAGCAGCAGAACGAAATTCTGGAAAAACTGGCCAAACTACGGACACCCCGACGGACCGTCATAGGCCCGACGGTCCGTCACAGAGGTCCGTTCCATGACACTTAGAAGTTTGAAAATCGGGTACTGAAAATCGACTCTCTGTAAATTGTGACGGACCTGCAGGACGAGTCGTCACATCCACGACGGACCGTCGTGAGCCCCCGTAGCAAAACACTTCAACTTTTGGGAATTTGGTGCAAGAAAACGATTTCTGACCGTCAGGACGGAGGTGCAGGACGGACCGTCACAGGGGTGACGGGCCGTCACAGCCCACCTGAAAACTGGGAGGCACGACGGCCTGTGTGACGGACCGTCGCACCCACGACGGCCCGTCACCGGTTGTGCAGTCCCAGGCAGTTTAGGATTTCCTTCCTCGTTTTAAGGGTCGTTTTTGATTATTCTTTCCTCAATTATAAGGATTGAGGGGTAACATTAACAAGTCTAATTTCTTAGGGGTTAAAAAGGGTAACCTTAAGTAAATTAGTGGGGTTTTATTGTCCTTTTTCACACTTAATTACATGATTAATTAGGGTAAAGGAAAGAGGGTTTGAATAAAAAAAAAAAGAAAAACAGAAATGAACAAAAGGGAGAGAGAGCGATCGATCAGAGAGAGGGAATAGCAAGCTTGGGAAATTTCTTGATTGATTCCAATTCTTCGGTGGAGGTAGGTTATGGTTTTATGTTACGATAATCGTAGTGAACTCTTGATAGTGTATGATATGTATTGATGATGTTGTAAACCTGTCTATAGCTTGATTGTTGTGGCTTGCATGATTATATTATGAAATTGTTATGAATTAACAAAGCATGATGAAGCTATTGAATCCCAAATCTTGAAAGAACCCTAATTCACTTGATATATTATATAATAAGATTGATGATGCCTTAGTATGAAAGAAGGCTTGATGAATTAGGGGATCGGGTGCCACGTTCCGGTACCAGGATAGAATATGAGGATCGGGTGCCACGTTCCGGTACCAGGATAGAATGAATATGAGGATCGGAGTGTCACGTTCCGACACCAGGATAGAATATGAGGATCGGGTGCCACGTTCCGGTACCAGGATAGAATGAATATGAGGATCGGAGTGTCACGTTCCGACACCAGGATAGAATATGAGGATCGGGTGCCACGTTCCGGTACCAGGATAGAATGAATATGAGGATCGGAGTGTCACGTTCCGACACCAGGATAGAATTAGAGGAGCGGAGTGTCACGTACGACACAAGAGGAAGAAAGATAATGAATCTTGAAAGATAATGAATATACTCAATCTAATGAACTTAATTTCCCAATGAGTATGGTATTGAGGCTTGAGACCTCATGTGTGAACTTGACGGAAATTGTTAATGATAAAGTAATTGCTGTGCTACATGTTGAGTATTGTAGTTGATTTACATTATTATTGATATATATTGTTCCCTATTTTGAGTTGACCGATGATATCTACTCAGTACGTGTGGTTGTACTGACCCCCTACTTTTATGTGTCCCTTTGTTATTTGTGTTATGCAGCAAACGTTCCGTCAACTTCGACTCAGCAGTAGATCAAGCCAGTCTTCACTCATCGGAATTCAGGGTGAGCTAATGCGTCTAGCTTGGACTGGGTCTCCTTCTTCAAAGTCTTGATGCCTTGAACTTCCGGCATAGACTAGCTTTTACTTGTTTTTTTTAGCTTTTTAGACATTCTTAGTTAGTAATTTGAGATAGATGTTCTTGTGATGATGACTTCCAGATTTTGGTGATGTTAATATAGTTGATTGTTTTATTATGAGTTTAAGTCTTCCGCATTATTTTCTGTGTATATTATATTAAATGTTAAGGTTTGAATGGGTTGGTTCGCTCACATCGGAGGGTAAATGTGGGTGCCAGTCGCGTCCTCGATTTGGGTCGTGACAGACTTGGTATCAGAGCATTAGGTTCATTGGTCTCATCACACAAGAACAGGTCTAGTAGAGTCTTAAAGAACGGTAGGGGGACGCCTTTACTTTTCTTTGAGAGGCTATAAGACTTTAGGAAAATTCCATTCTTTCATTCTTTCTTTCGTGCTATTATTTGAGTCCAATTGGTATCTAGGTGATACAAATTGGTATCTGACCATCTTCTATTCTCGCAGATGGTTAGAACTAGAGCAACGACCGCACCAGCAGCGACAGGGAAGACAGAATGAGCCAACGCCTGAGCCCTGTGTCTGGGGGGTCAGGCGGGAACACGGCAAGAGGCCGTGGAAGAGGTCGTGGGAGGACGTCCTCTAGAGGGAGAGGACGAGCCCCTAGCCCATCTGATACTAGGGCGGTGACTCCTCCACCGACTGAGGATGTAGTAAGAGAGGGTGAGGAAGGGGAAACTGAACAGGGGCAGAATGAGGAAATGCCACCCCAACCTACCCCACCCATGATCAACCAAGTACTTACTTTTCTTATAGCGGGTTGTCTGATCAGGTCAAGCACCTCCAATGGTTTCTGCACCAACACCTCCGGTTTCAGAGATACGACATGCGGCTACTATGGCTCCCCGCATGGATGCACCATTGGAATAGGCACATTTCCACGTCTGACTACTGGGCCTATTATGACAAACGATCAACACGAACTTTTTAGTAAGTTCTTGAAATTGAAACCTCCAATCTTCAAGGGTGCAGAATCTGAGGATGCTTATGATTTTCTGGTTGATTGTCATGAGCTACTACACAAAATGGGGATAGTAGAGAGGTTTGGTGTCGAGTTCGTGAGCTATCAGTTCCAAGGGAACGCCAAAATGTGGTGGCGTTCACATGTTGAGTGTCAACCAACAGAGGCACCACCTATGACTTGGGAATCATTCTCTATACCCTATTTATGGAGAAGTATATCCCAAGGACTTTGAGAGATAGAAAGAGGGATGAGTTCTTGAGTTTGGAGCAAGGTAGAATGACGGTTAATGCATACGAGGCCAAATTTGCGCACTATCCAGATATGCCACCCAACTCTGTTTCAGTCCACAAGAACGGATCCGCCGTTTTGTGAAGGGGTTGAGGTCAGAGTTGCGGATTTCAGCCTTACAGATAGCGGCAACAGCAACATCCTTCCAAGAGGTGGTAGACTTTGTGATAGAGGTGGAAGGAGTGAAACCGGATGACTTCACCCCAACGTCTACATCAAAGAGGTTTCGAAGGGGAGGTGAGTATAATGGTTCTTATTCTAGAGGACAGAACTCCGGAGGTCACTCAAACCGACCGATACAGTCTTCACTACAGACTGTAGTTGGGGGTCCACCTCAGAACGGTCAACATTTCTCTGAAAGGCCGACGCGTGAACCCAGAGAATGTTATGGGTGTGGAGAGATTGGCACATTAAGAGGTACTGTCCAACCAGAGAGTTACAGACCCCCAATGGCTAGAGGAAGAGGTGTAATGGTAGAGGTCGTTATTCTGGAGGGCGTGGTGGCCGAGGTAATGGTGGTCACCAAAACGGCAGAGGTGAAGGGCAAAATGGAGCCACTACTACACAACATGGTAGGGGCAACGGACAGACGAATAATGGGGCCCATTGTTATGCTTTCCCTGGGAGATCTGAAGCGGAGGCGTCTGATGCTGTTATCACAGGTAATCTTTGGTTTGTGATTGCATGGCATCTGTGTTATTTGACCCTGGCTCCACGTTTTCTTATGTAATTTCATCATTTGCTAACGGTCTAAATTTACATTGTGAATTACTTGACATACCTATTCGTGTTTCTACTCCGGTGGGTGAGTCTGTGATAGTCGAAAAAGTGTATAGGTCTTGTTTGGTGAATTTTGTGGGGAGCAACACTTATGTAGATTTGGTTATTTTAGAAATGGGTGACTTTGATGTAATTCTGGGTATGACTTGGCTTTCTCCAAACTTTGCGATTTTGGATTGTAATGCTAAAACAGTGACGTTAGCCAAGCCTGGGGCAGATCAGTTAGTATGGGAGGTGACTACACTCCCAATCCGGTGCGTATCATCTCCTTTATTCGTGCTCAGAAGATGGTTAGTAAGGGTTGTCTAGCTTTCTTGGCACATCTTAAGGATGACACTACTCAAGTACCATCGATTGAGTCTTCTCGGTAGTCTGTGAGTTTTTGGATGTGTTCCCTGCAGATCTTCCCGGTATGCCACCAGATAGGGATATAGACTTCTGCATTGATTTGGAACCCGGTACTCGCCCCATTTCTATACCCCCCGTATAGAATGGCTCCCGCGGAGTTAAGAGAATTAAAGGCTCAACTTCAAGAGTTGTTGAGCAAAGGCTTCATTAGACCAAGTGCATCTCCTTGGGGTGCTCCGGTTTTGTTTGTGAAGAAGAAAGATGGGAGTTTCCGAATGTGCATAGATTACCGACAGTTGAACAAGGTAACTATTAAGAACAAGTACCCCATTCCTCGCATTGATGACTTGTTCGATCAGTTACAAGGTGCTTGTGTCTTCTCTCGAAGATCGACTTGAGATCCGGTTATCACCAATTGAAAATACGCGCAACGGATGTGCCAAAGACTGCTTTTCGAACTAGGTATGGGCATTATGAGTTTGTGGTAATGTCGTTTGGTCTTACTAATGCCCCTGCTGCCTTCATGAGCTTGATGAACGGGATTTTCAAGCCATATTTGGATCTCTTTGTGATTGTGTTTATTGATGATATACTGATATACTCCAAAGTAAGAAGAACATGAGGAGCATTTGAAATTGGTGTTAGAGTTGTTGAGAAAGAAAAGCTTTATGCGAAATTCTCCAAGTGTGAGTTTTGGCTAGATTCAGTGTCCTTCTTGGGGCACGTGGTTTCTAAGGATGGAGTGATGGTAGATCCATCTAAGATTGAGACGGTAAAGAATTGGGTAAGACCTACAAACGTGTCAGAAATAAGGAGTTTTGTGGGGTTAGCTAGCTATTACCGCCGATTCGTCAAGGGATTCTCTTCCATTGCTTCCCAATTGACGAACTTGACTAAGCAGAATGTTCCATTTGTATGGTCAGATGATGTGAGGAAAGCTTTCAGAAGCTTAAGACTTTGTTGACTACCGCCCCAATCCTCACCTTGCCGGTAGAGGGCAAAACTTCATTGTCTATTGTGATGCATCCTATTCTGGGTTGGGTGCAGTGCTAATGCAAGAGAAAAATGTGATTGCTTATGCTTCAAGACAATTAAAAGTGCATGAACGTAACTATCCGACCCATGATTTGGAGTTGGCCGCGGTAGTATTTGCACTAAAGCAATGGAGACCTACTTGTATGGGGTTAAGTGTGAAGTCTACACGGACCATCGTAGTTTACAGTATGTCTTCACTCAGAAAGACTTGAACTTGACAGAGAAGATGGATGGAACTACTGAAGGACTACGACATCACTATCTTGTATCATCCAGGGAAGGCTAATGTTAGCGGATGCTTTGAGTAGGAAGGCCGGAAGCATGGGAAGTCTAGCTCATTTGCAAGCTTCTAGACGCCCGTTGGCTAGAGAAGTGCAGATTTTGGCTAATGACCTTATGAGGTTAGAAATAACGAGAAGGGAGGACTGTTAGCTTGTGTAGAGGCAAAATCCTCTTTTCTTGATCAGATTAAGGGGAAACAGTTTGACGATGAGAAACTAAGGCGAATTCGAGATAAAGTGTTGCAAGGAGAGGCTAAGGAAGCAATAATCGATGGGGAAGGTGTTTTGAGGATCAAGGGAAGAGTATGTGTACCCCGCATCGATGATTTGATCACCACTATTCTTACAGAAGCTCATAGTTCCGGATATTCTATACATCCTGGTGCAACCAGATGTATCGCGACCTAAAGCAACACTTCTGGTGGAGTAGAATGAAGCGAGATATTGTTGAGTTTGTTGCCAAGTGTCCAAATTGTCAACAAGTAAAGTATGAACACAACCAAAGGCCCGGAGAACACTTCAGAGAATGCCCATTCCTGAATGGAAGTGGGAGAGAATCGCGATGGACTTCGTGGTTGGTCTTCCAAAGACATTGGGTAAGTATGACTCTATTGGGTGATTGTTGATAGGTTAACTAAGTCTGCTCACTTCATTCCTGTCAAGGTGACCTACAATGCAGAGAAGTTAGCCAAGATCTACATCTCAGAGATCGTTCGGTTGCATGGAGTTCCACTCTCCATTATATCAGATAGAGGTACGCAGTTTACTTCTAAGTTTTGGAGGACACTACATGCTGAATTAGGTACTAGGTTGGACCTTAGTACTGCATTTCATCCTCAGACCGATGGTCAGTTTGAGCGAACGATTCAAGTTTTGGAGGATATGCTACGCGCATGTGTGATAGAGTTGGTGGCCATTGGGATAGCTTCTTACCTTTGGCAGAGTTTCGTACAATAATAGTTATCACTCTAGTATCGACATGGCTCCATTTGAAGCATTATATGGGAGGAGGTGTAGATCTCCCATTGGTTGGTTTGATGCCTTCGAGGTTAGACCTTGGGGGACTGACCTGTTGAGAGATTCTATGGAGAAGGTGAAAGCTATTCAAGAAAAGCTTTTGGCGGCTCAAAGTAGACAAAGGAGTATGCAGACCGAAAGGTTAGAGACTTGGAGTTCATGGAAGGTGAACAAGTCTTGTTGAAGGTTTCGCCCATGAAAGGGGTGATGCGGTTTGGAAAAAGAGGTAAGTTAAGTCCAAGGTATATTGGACCATTTGAAGTGCTTAAGAGAATAGGGGAGGTGGCTTATGAATTAGCCTTACCCCCAGGGCTGTCCGGAGTCATCCGGTGTTTCATGTATCTATGTTGAAGAGATACCACGGAGATGGAAACTACATTATCCGTTGGGATTCAGTTTTGTTGGATGAGAACTTGACTTATGAAGAGGAACCGGTTGCTATATTAGATAGAGAAGTTCGCAAACTGAGGTCGAGAGGGATTGCATCCATCAAAGTGCAATGGAAGAATCGACCGGTTGAAGAGGCTACGTGGGAGAAGGGGCAGATATGCAAGAAAAATACCCACATCTGTTTACAGATTCAGGTACTCCTTTTCGCCATTGTTTTTCTTCTTTTGATCGTTCGGGGACGAACGATGGGTAAATTGGTATCTATTGTAACGACCTGTTTAGTCGTTTTGAGCAGCAGAACGAAATTCTGGAAAAACTGGCCAAACTACGGACACCCCGACGGACCGTCATAGGCCCGACGGTCCGTCACAGAGTCCGTTCCATGACACTTAGAAGTTTGAAATCGGGTACTGAAAATCGACTCTCTGTAAATTGTGACGGACCTGCAGGACGAGTCGTCACATCCACGACGGACCGTCGTGAGCCCCCGTAGCAAAACACTTCAACTTTTGGGAATTTGGTGCAAGAAAACGAGTTTCTGACCGTCAGGACGGAGGTGCAGGACGGACCGTCACAGGGGTGACGGGCCGTCACAGCCCACCTGAAAACTGGGAGGCACGACGGCCTGTGTGACGGACCGTCGCACCCACGACGGCCCGTCACAGGTTGTGCAGTCCCAGGCAGTTTAGGATTTCCTTCCTCGTTTTAAGGGTCGTTTTTGATTATTCTTTCCTCAATTATAAGGATTGAGGGGTAACATTAACAAGTCTAATTTCTTAGGGTTAATAGGGTAACCTTAAGTAAATAGGGGGTTTTATTGTCCTTTTTCACACACTTAATTACATGATTAATTAGGGTAAAGGAAAGAGGGTTTGAATAAAACAAAGAGAAAGAACAGAAAGGGAAGAGAGAGCTATCGATCGAGAGAGAGGAATAGCAAGCTTGGGAAATTTCTTGATTGATTCCAATTCTTCGGTGGAGGTAGGTTATGGTTTTATGTTACGATAATCGTAGTGAACTCTTGATAGTGTATGATATGTATTGATGATGTTGTAACCTGTCTATATGCTTGATTGTATGCTTGCATGATTATGATTATGAAATTGTTATGAATTAACAAAGCATGATGAAGCTATTGAATCCCAAATCTTGAAAGAACCCTAATTCCTTGATATATTATATAATAAGATTGATGATGCCTTAGTATGAAATAAGGCTTGATAAATTATATAATGATAATGAGGATGCCTTAGTATAAAAGAAGGCTTGATGAATTAGGGGATCGGGTGCCACGTTCCGGTACCAGGATAGAATATGAGATCGGGTGCCACGTTCCGTACCAGGATAGAATGAATATGGAGGATCGGAGTGTCACGTTCCGACACCAGGATAGAATATGAGGATCGGGTGCCACGTTCCGGTACCAGGAAGAATGAATATGAGGATCGGAGTGTCACGTTCCGACACCAGGATAGAATATGAGGATCGGGTGCCACGTTCCGGTACCAGGATAGAATGAATATGAGGATCGGAGTGTCACGTTCCGACACCAGGATAGAATTAGAGGAGCGGAGTGTCACGTACCGACACAAGAGGAAGAAAGATAATGAATCTTGAAAGATAATGAATATACTCAATCTAATGAACTTAATTTCCCAAATGAGTATGGTATTGAGGCTTGAGACCTCATGTGTGAACTTGACGGAATTGTTAATGATAAAGTAACTGCTGTGCTACATGTTGAGTATTGTAGTTGATTTACATTATTATTGATATATATTGTTCCCTATTTTGAGTTGACCGATGATATCTACTCAGTACGTGTGGTTGTACTGACCCCCTACTTTTATGTTGTCCCTTTGTTATTTGTGTTATGCAGCAAACGTTCCGTCAACTTCGACTCAGCAGTAGATCAAGACATCTTCACTTCATCGGGAATTCAGGGTGAGCTAATGCGTCTAGCTTGGACTGGGTCTCCTTCTTCAAGTCTTGATGCCTTGAACTTCCGGCATAGACTAGCTTTTACTTGTTTTTTTTAGCTTTTTAGACATTTCTTAGTTTAGTAATTTGAGATAGATGTTCTTGTGATGATGACTTCCAGATTTTGGGGGTTAATAATAGTTGAGTTTTTTATTTATGAGTTTAGTCTTCCGCATTTTTTTCTGTTGATATTATATTAAAATGTTAAGGTTTAGATGGGTTGGTTCGCTCACATCGGAGGGTAAATGTGGGTGCCAGTCGCGTCCTCGATTTGGGTCGTGACATTTTGTATAATATTGTTTTCTTCTTTCTATTGCTTCATCTAAATTGTATTTAGCTTTGTAATAATATTCTTTAAATGCACAAGTATATTCTTCTAAGTAACACATTTTACATATAGCTAATTTTGTCATAAGTTGTCTATTTATTATTCTTTCTCTATTTTGTTCTCTTATATCTGTAGTCATACCTCCAAATTCACTTCTTATTGCTGATTCATATTTATCTAGTATATCTATATTTGTTGTTGATGCGGATCCATCTATTTTCTTATCATTCCTAAGTACTTCCAAACTTTCTGGGTGTAGATTTTCTATCCATAATCTTGCTGTTCCTACAAATGTTCTTTCTATGTATCTTGGTGTTTTTGCTGTTTCTATTTTGTTATCAATTAACTGTTTAGACATATTTCCTATCAATAATAATATTGCTTTATTTGTATCTGCTACGCAATCTAAATATAAGAAATTGTATTGTTCATTTGCTGGTTTAGGTGTCCAATTTTTATTTAGTCTACTGTTCCATATTGCATTATTTCTATCTGATTGTTGATAGCTTTCTGTATAATAAGTTGGTGGTGTCCTCCTAGGACTAACTCTAGGACTATTTCTGGGACTATTATCTGGGGTTTTAACTCTTGACGTACTAGGCCTATCCAGTTCTCCTGTGTTTATTTCTAATTTTTTCGGTTTATTTATTTGTTCTAAAATTTCTGTATATGTTTCACTTATATCACTTATTTCTGTTGGTCATTTTCATTTCCATCTATTTCATTTACTTCAATATCTTCATTTAGATCTTCATTTAGTTTTTGTTCCATTTCTTTTATTTCATTTTTTAATTCAAGTTCTTTATCTTTCTTTCTTTTCTTTTTTCTTTTTGTTTTTGTTTATTTTCATATAATAATTTTAATCTAGCTAATTCTTTTTCTAATTCACTTATTCTTGTATTTTTTATTTCTTCTAAATGTTGTACTTCTTGCTTTGCTTGTGTTTTTATTTTTTTCAATTTCTCTTGCTTTATCTATTTCTTCATTTTCTTTTGTTATTCTTACCATAGCTGTTAATCTATCTTCTAATTTTGCTGTTTCTTTTTCTAGCATTAAATATAAGTTATTTCCTATTTTCTTTTGTATCTTCTTCCTAAATTTGAAAATACTATTTTTATTATCATTCCATCTTGGTTTTCATATGTCTTTTCGTCTACTGCAAATTCCTCTTTGTTCATTATGATCTATGTATTATATTTGTTGTAATTCATATTCAAGACAATCTAATTCTAATTCTAACATTAATATAGCTTTTCTTTGTACTAGTATTGATTTATTACATACTCCAGCTAATATATTTTCTTCTAATCTTCTTTTTCTGTGTTGTAATTCTTGTTCTTTTTTTATTTGTTCCCTTATTTTTTTCTATTAATTGTTGTTTATATTTTTCTTTGTTCATACTGTTTTTTCAAATAGCAAACATATTTGTATTCTGTTTTTTGAAATTATATTTATCAAATGATCTTTTTTATCATTATCTGTTTTGACTAGTTGTGATAATTGATATTCTATATATAAGGTTTTTAATTTTTTCCATATTTTTTGTACTTTTTTTGTCTATCTTAGTTTTTGTTATTTTAGTTTCTTTGCTTGCTTTGTGTTATATTATTCTTCATAAAATGTCTTTCTATAATATTCTTTTTTAAGTAGATCTAATCGTTGTATTTCATTAGCATTGGTTATAATATATTCTAATATTCATTCTTTTTTCTCGAGTTCTTAATAACCAAATAAATTTTCAATTAGTAGTTTTTCATGTAGATCTATATCTTCTATAGTTTGTACCCAATATTGTAAATATTCGTAATTTATCATTGATCCCTAAATATATCCATATCATCATATAAATCATATATGTCAAAATACAGTTCATCTTCTATACTTTGTATGGTTAACTCAGTCCAACTTTGGGTTGTTATTTCTATTATTTCATATGTTATTAATTTATTATAAATTTCTCTTTTATATCAGTATTAAGACTTTTTATATATAGAATAGTAATATCTTATAATCAACATCATCGTTTAATAGTTATGTTTCCATTTTTATTATTTTCATTTTTCACTAAAATTTTATTCCTTCCAACCTCTTAGTAAATTATACTTGCTTATTATGTAAAAATAATGATTTAATAATCATCTCGTCTGGTCACTACTACAGCTTTCTTCTTCTTCGATTAGTTACCCTAACAGCGCCTCAACTTTGTTTACTCCCCTTAAACGGCTTTCTCTGCCTATCGGTTTCAACCTTAGGATGGCATAGTCTGGGCATACTTATTCAAGAATATTTCTGTAGCAAACTTGCTAAAGATGGTTATTAGAACATTATTTAAACATGATAAACAATTATATTAACAAGAGATTTTCAGGAATAAATTAATTAGCTACTCATTAATATAAAATGGTGTACCTGTTCTTGTAGATCATCTGGCATAGTTTTATTTGTTTTCCATAATTATTTAATTTATATCTAGCTCTGATACCAATGTGGGGGTGGAAGCAGATTTATGTGTAGAGAGAAGAGAGTTGGGAGAAGGACAAAGGATGTTTTATTAATGAAGGCAAATGCCTCTTTATATAGACATACAAACTGACCTTTACTATTTACACAGTAACTTGACTCTTACTATTTACACAGTTACTTGACCTTTACTATTCATGATTAAGGCATTTACTATTCATGAATAGTATGACTTTAAAACAAAAAACAAAATAGACACTATTTACTTTACGACTTTTTTACAAAAAATGAAATAAACTTTGGCCAAATGGCAAGCAGGAACTAATCATGACTATTAAGAGGTATTTATGATTAGCACCAAGTGGGTAGTATTAATATGGAAACCTATTGGCGATTAGAGTTCGGTCTCTTCTACTAGCTATCTCCCTATCCCTCTAACTATACGCCTGCAAAGGACATAGCTAGTGGATCCAAATAGATGTTAAACATGTTTGGTCTACCTTATTCAAGTGGAACCCCTTTTTTAGTGTGGGTTCATTTCATCGGATTCCATGTAGCTTATATGGTCTATGTCGGTTACGGTCCTATTTTCCTACATGAGAAGAACAAGTATAAAAACATCACAAGTATAATGATATTTAAGCACAATATTATGACTGTGAACCATGAACCATGAACATGTGATGAACGACAGTTGAGTCTTTTCTATGCTTTTAATATGTATATGTTTGGGTATGGAACTTCACATGTACATTGCACAAGGAAACTAGTAGAGGATTCATGGGGGTGGCGTATTATGGTATGAATCATTGTAACCTCTTATATGCCTGACATGACTTACAATAATGTGTGATATTACGTATGAAAATTAATGTCTCTTTGTCTTATAGAATGGATTGACTACTATTTCCTTTAATGCACATTCTTGATTCGAACTTTAAATAGCATGTTTTCACTAAAATGTCCTTTTGTGCATGTTTCGAATAGGTTTAGGTGGATGGACACAATACTTAGTACAACTGATTTTGATAACCCATATTTCTCCAATTTTCTACTAACGTAGGTTTCAGGAGATAATGCTCTTGTTGATACAAAGTAAAGTCTTGGAATCGCTTCTCCCAAGTTGTGGTATGTACTTAATATTTGAGGAAACCTATGATGTTAGTTTTAGTTCTTTCTTTAGACTATTGTCTATGTCTACTATGTCAATTTTTTATAAGTATATTGTAATGGGAATGATCCCTATTTGAAGATCCTCTTCTTTTTATGAAATGGTATATGAGATAATATTTAGAAGACGTACTTTTCTTTTTATGAAAGTAGTGTACCTATGATGTTATTTTTAGTTCTTTCTTTTAGAATATTTTCAATGAATACTATGTACTTCAATTTTTCTAAGTATATTGTAATGGGAATGATACCTATTGGAAGTTCTTATTTTGAAATTGATGGTATGTGAGACAATATCTAGAAGACGTACCTTTTTTTTATGAAAGTAGTGTAGTTGATGTGATAATTTTTTTAAATTTTCATAGTTATTCTTTGACTTATACAAGGGTGTATATGCTCGGGGCTTGTATTAGACCCCTTAGGGTAAAATATGACATGCTACTCTAAAAGATATCCTCAGGCTGTGAAAGGTCTCAGCTGCATTAAGTGAGTATGGGGTGAAACCCAAGGTAGCAACTCCATATAATCCCCTAAAAAACGTTCAACTTTAAGTCTCCAACATGAAATTCAAGAGCATATTGGACAAGACAATGAACGCTAATAGAACTGATTGGTCCAAAAATCATGATAACGCACTATAGGCATATCATACCACATAGAAAACTCAAATCGCTATGTCTCCATATCAAGTAGTTTTTGAAAGTCTTGTCATTTACTAGTAGAATTTTAAGACAATGCGATGTAGGCATCAAATACTCTACATTAGGACTTGACAAATACAAAAGAGAGAGGATCAAATAAATGAGTTGCAGAAATGCAGGTTCAAAACTTATGAAAGTTTATCTCTCTACAAGGAAAATATGAACAAGTAGAATGATGCTTAAATACATAAGAGAGATTTCAGAGTGGCAGATTTGGTTCTACTATACAACTCCTGACTTAGGATTTGTCCCGCACAACTCAAGTCTAAATGGTCTGAAAAATTTTGACGCGATTGTTCACTAATGGTGCCATTGAAGTTGAAGATAAAGAATGACTTACTTTTTAAATGAATGGGCAACGTTTGAAATGATACTTAGGTGAATTCCAAGAGATCTCTCTAATTTATATGGTGTGGTCATGACAATAGAGCACCCCCGAGTTGCAATACGATACTCAACCTTGAAGTGGTCTTATACAAGTTTTATGGATCATTTATTGTATATGATATTTGAAAATAGAGAAGAAGTAAAAAAAAGTTCACGCATAAATATACTTTCATTAAGTAACAAGCAGAAAACATTAAAATATTTACCCAAAGGAAACATAATACTTTCGAGTGCAATGTTTGGGATTAGTCCAAATACAAAATGTAAAACATTACTAAAAGTCACAAAGGAAACATAGTGGGTGTAGTTCTCAAATCTATTGGGACTGAGCAAGTATTCATCTAACATAGAAACTTATTCATCAAACATAGGACACCAAATCTCCAAGCGCTACAATTTATTCAAAAGATGAAGAAATGGGATTAGCATAAATTAGAACTATGTATGGAAGTGTCACGACCCAAATCGGGGCCGCGACTGGCACCCACATTTACCCTCCTATGTGAGCGAACCAAACAATCTAACCCTTACCATTTTAATACAATATCAACAAAAGAAATGCGGAAGACTTAAACTCATTAAATAAATAACTCAAAACTATTATTAATATTCCCAAAATCTGGAAGTCATCATCACAAGAACATCTATGATCAAATTGCTAAACTAAACTATCTAAGACTGTCTAAGAAGCAAAAAAAAATACATAAGAAACTCGTCCATGCCGGAAGTCAAGGCATCAAGACTTATAGAAGAAGATCCAGTCCAAGCTAGAAGCGTTAGCTCACCCTGAGATCCGGTATGACGAAATCTGGCCCGAGTTACTATTGTGTTGAAGTTGACGGAACGTTTGCTGCATAACACAAATAACAAAGAGGAAAACATAAAAGTAGGGGGTCAGTATTATAATCGTCAATAAATACCATCAAGTTCATCCATGAGGGCTCAAGCCTCAATACCATACTCATTTGGGAATTAAGTTCATTATGTTGAGTATATTAACATCTTTCGAGATTCATTATCTTTCTTCCTCTTGTGTCGGTACGTGACACTCCGATCCCCTACCACTATGTGTCGGTACGTGACACTCCGATCCCCTATATGTGTCGGAACGTGACACTCCGATCCCCTATATGTGTCGGAACGTGAAACTCCGATCCCCTATATGTTCGGTACGTGACACTCCATCCGATCCCCTATATGTGTCGGTACGTGACACTCCGATCCCCTATATCTACGTGTCGGTTCGTGACACCCGTCCCACTAATACTATGTGTCGGAGCGTGACACTCCGATCCACTAAATTCATTCTATCCGTTCATCAAGCCTTCTCTATACTAAGGCATCATCAATCCCATTACTTTAATTCATCAAGCCTTCTTTTATACCAAGGCATCGTCATTAATATCGTAGATTAAAGTTTCTTTCAAGATTTGGGATTCAAGGGTTTTCATCATGCTTGTTTTATCAAAATCACATAATCATATTCATGCAAGCATACAATTAAGCATATAGACAGGTTTACAATATCATCAACACATATTATTCACTATTATGAGTTCACTACGAATACCGTAATATAAACCATAACCTACCTCCACCGAAGACTAGTGATCAAGCAAGAATTTCCAAAGCTTTGTTTTCTCCTCAGCCTCTCGATCGATCTCTCTCTCCCTTTCTGTTCTTTCTCTTTTGTTTTCTTTATTCAAACCCTCCTTCTTTTTACCCTAATTAAAATATAATTAAGACTAAAGGAGGACAATAAAACCCCACTAATTAACCCAAAATTACCTCTTTTATCCCTCAAGGATTTGAGTTATTAATCTAAACCCTCAATCTTTATAATTAAGGAAAGAATAGTCCAAAACGACCCTTAAAACGTGTGGAGAAATCCTATTCTGACTGGGATCTGCGTGACCTGTGACGGGCCGTCGTGCCTGCGACGGTCCGTCACACCGGTCGTCGCAGCCTCCCCAATTTTCAGGTGAACTGTGACGGCCCGTCACCCCTGTGACGGCCCGTCACCCCTGTGACGGTCCGTCCTGCACCTCCGTCATGACGGTCAGAAACTCGTTTCTTGCACCAAATTCTCAAAAGTTGAAGTGTTTTGCCACGGAACCTCACGACGCTTCGTCGTGGATGTGACGGCACGTCCTGCAGGTCCGTCACAATTTACAGAGAGTCGATTTTAATATCCAAATTGAAGAATTCTTAGTGTCATGGGACGAAACTTCCTCGACGGGCCGTCGTGACCACGACGGTCCGTCGTGACACTCGTCGTCCCAGCCAGTTTTTCCAGAAATGAACTCTGTTGCTCAAAACGACTAAACAGGTCGTTACAGGAAGCCATTCAAAACATGCAAAAAGGGACATTTATTGGAGAATCATTCTTTTATGCCATTTTACTAAACTACATGAATATGGAATAATTGAGATATAATATAAATCACAATTCACATACTGGTCACATTTAACATTGGAACTCATTTTCATACATATTCCTTTACCTTTACCTCAAGTCTTGTGAAATGTGAGGATATTGTCCCATACCACTATCCACTTTAAGGGAACATCGAAATGTTCATCATGACATAACAAATCATTAAAAAAAAGAAACGAACATCACATAAATCGTACTATCACATTAAGACAAACATCTAAAACAACACAAAGTCATGCTTGTGCAATGTGCATGTAGCATCCCATAATACTACTCATATTAAGAACGCCTTTGAAGTCACCCTAGACAAAGGAAATTCATCTACATTAAGACATGACGTAAAGATAACTCATAATACAATGAAAGTATAACGTCTTCTTTATAATAATTAGAAGTTAACATTCTTCATTAGCTTTCATTACATTATAAAAACCTTCATTCATAAGTCATAAGTTCACATTCTCATCTTGATCATTATAAGAGACCATTCATTTAAATAGAATCATAAATAGCACACCAAGACTTCTCTTAATTTCCTACTAGTGCAATGCATAGATGGTGTCCTATTCCACAACCCATACTAAGTAGAACACCTAGTTCATTTTATTTTGTGGGGGTAAGCCTTCACTCAAATAGACAGCGTGAGAAACTCATGGAATCTTGGTGTTACCCTTACCGGATAAGGGATCCCCACGTGCCTAAGGTATGGTCATTCTTTCCAACATAAGTGGAATCCACTATCAATAGACCTTTGTGAGCACATAGTTATTGTATAGGAATATTTCTACTAGATACCCCGCCTCAACTCAGGTGAGGGTATCCATCTAAAGAGATTGTTACTATGTACCTCGCATCAATTCACGCGAGTGAACTCATCTCTATCATATCATATCAGTTCTTAGAATTAATCCTCACTTCGTATATTACATTAGTTCATTGTGGGATAAGGAATTGTTAGTAGATACTCCGCCTCAACTCACGGGATAGCATCCATTCCATTAAATCATTCATTTCTCAAAAGGAATATTGATATTGTTACTAGTCACGCTGCCTTAACTAACGTGAGAGTATCAATCTCAAATACCATATTCATTCTTTAGAGTTCGATTGAGAAAACATGTTAATAGCCTCTAATTCATTACATTAACATTAAGATTGATTCATTCGTCTGTGTGTGCATGTGAGTTTATCTTTTTACATGATCACCAACATTTATACCGTTATCTTCTAAACATTAACGCCACACGTTTATAGTAATCCGCACTTAATATAATTCACATTAGAATTGTACAGTTAACATTCTAATCCAAGTATAATACGTAATGAAATCAATTCAATTCTTCACAGTATGACTACAAGTCCACGATCACAATGCATTCAATAAATAAATATCTTCAACATATATATATCAATCCACACAAGACAATTCCATAATAACATTAAAATTAGGTTAACTTACCCTTCACCCAAGCCATAATCACCATTACCCAAGTCTCAAAGTATTCATCATAAATAGGTACAGACAACAAGATAAATCAATAATACAATTCAATCTAAGGATAATTCCATCATCATTAAATAATAAACATAAAACCTACTTCATAGGAAAAATTTAGGGATTTGAGGAAAACATGAATTAATGGAGTTCTTCGTCTAAAAATATCGATCAAAAATCATCCATACAACATTTGATCATTTATAATTGATTCATATAAAAACCCATCTTTTTGACTAAAAATAGAACTTATTTATAAACATTCAAAACTACATATCTATTTTGAAAGTTACTCTATGGTGTTAGCTAACCTTAGATAAAGAACTTTCATACGTTATTTGATGAGTCCACATGAGAGTTAAGGAAGAAATTACTTGAAATCCTCAATCATAATGTGAACTTGACCTTGATTTAATGGAGTTCTCGAGAAAATATTCTAGAAGATGTGGGTTTTCATTTTGGGAAAAAAGGTGTAATAAATTCTAAAATAGCTTTTAAATATTTTAATAAACTTAGAAACCTAAAAACACATTAAAAAAAGTTCCTATATTGAATTGGATTAAAGGGTGAATTTGTAAATTCACCCCTAATGTTGGACGGACTGGACATGTAACATTCCGGAAAATTACAAGTCTAGTGAAGAGACCATAAAGTCTTTAAGAATGCGTATTGGGAATACATAGGCATTCCAATGCCCAATATTGAGAAATATTTGACATTGTATAGAAAATTGGCAAAGGGGTATTAGTTAATTTCTATATAATACCCAAATAAGCAAAATATTGGGCATATTAGAAAATATTGGCTTTAAGGGTGTTAGCCAATTTTTCTAAGTATTAATGAGCTTGTTTAAGAAATGTACCTCCAATTAATACCCTAAGCTATAACCATATTTTTCACAGTATATTCATAATAGATATGAGGCATCCATGTGTCAAGCCTTGACATTATAGCACATGACAACTTAAAATGGTAATGTAGATTATGTAGTGTCCAAGGACATAGTAAGGATCCTTGGGACAATAATTAAGCATTCCAAATGAACCATCATGAAAAATTAATTAGTAAAGTACAAGAGACACATGTTCAAGTACATGGGAAGGAATGTCCAAGGGAGGGGACAACCCTAATCGAATCCTGTTAGGTTAGTTAGGGGTAGGAGTGTGCAAGGCTTCCCCGAAGTGGGTCCTAACTCTCTAACCAACTGTAGACTCTAGATAATTTACCTAACTATCTAACTAACCTAGGACAAACAAAACTAAACCATCTAGTGCACTCGAAAACCTAAGACTTAATTGGGTGACACTAACCTAGTAACTAGTTAAAGATACAACCTAGTACCTAACCTAGGATGGTACAAAAGGGTTAGTTCTGGTCCGTAAGACTTATGGGTACTTTATTAATTACCCTATGTTCGTTAATTAATTAAATTAAGTAATTAATTAACCAAAATTCACTATCTAAGTAGAGACACTTAGGAAAAATTTCAGATTAAATTAAGTCAAATGTTCTCCTATGTCTAGTCAATTTAGGAGGGGCGTTTTAGTAATTATCTAATTAATTTATCAATTAAGTTAATTACTATAAAGTTGAATTATTCAACATCAGTTACTAAGACCTAAAACCCATGATTCATTCACTTAGAAACGGAACTCAAAGGCAGTAAGCAAAAACATACAAAGACAAAGGTTCACTTAGGCTATTTCAAGGTTTTCTCAAGGTTCAGTGCAAGGTTATGTTCGTATTTTCAATTCTACATAAGGTATGGGTTTTATATAATGTAATTCTTGATTCAATAGACTTTTGAAACGTTTGAATTCATGAATTTAGAATCTAGGATTTTCCCCCAATAATATTGTGAATGTTCATCTCCCTAGTTATCCTTGTTTTCGATTCTTTAAGTATATAGATGTAATCTTTAAAATATCGTTGGTACGTGGTGATAAATGATCATTAAGTATAGATTCTTGATTAATTAATGACTAATGAGGCCTATATATACTTTATTCATACGATTAGGTTATATTTATATAAAAAAAGGATGATGTAATGGTTAATTGTGATCGAGAATATGAAGTGTGTTAAAAATCGATTATGCAGTTAGCTTGTCATGACCCAAATCGGGGACGCGACTGGCACCCACATTTACCCTCCGATGTGAGCGAACCAACCCATCTAAACCTTAACATTTCAAGATATTTCAACAGAAAATAATGCGGAAGACTTAAACTCATTAATAAAAACAACTCAAAACTTATTATTAATATTCCCAAAATCTGGAAGTCATCATCACAAGAACATCTATCTCAAATTACTAAACTAAGAATGTCTGAAAAGCTAAAAACAAGTAAAAGCTAGTCCATGCCGGAAGTTCAAGGCATCAAGACTTGAAGAAGGACACCCAGTCCAAGCTAGACGCATTAGCTCACCCTGAATTTCCGATGAAGTGAAGACTGACTTGATCTACTGCTGAGTCGAAGTTGACGGAACGTTTGCTGCATAACACAAATAACAAAGGGAAACATAAAAGTAGGGGGTCAGTACAACCACACGTACTGAGTAGATATCATCGGTCAACTCAAAATAGGGAACAATATATATATCAATAATAATGTAAATCACCTACAATACTCAGCATGTAGCACAGCAATTACTTTATCATTAACCATTTCCGTCAAGTTCACACATGAGGTCTCAAGCCTCAATACCATACTCATTTGGGAAATTAAGTTCATTAGATTGAGTATATTCATTATCTTTCAAGATTCATTATCTTTCTTCCTCTTGTGTCGGTACGTGACACTCCGCTCCTCTAATTCTATCCTGGTGTCGGAACGTGACACTCCGATCCTCATATTCATTCTATCCTGGTACCGGAACGTGGCACCCGATCCTCATATTCTATCCTGGTGTCGGAACGTGACACTCCGATCCTCATATTCATTCTATCCTGGTACCGGAACGTGGCACCCGATCCTCATATTCTATCCTGGTACTGGAACGTGGCACCCGATCCTCATATTCTATCCTGGTGTCGGAACGTGACACTCCGATCCTCATATTCATTCTATCCTGGTACCGGAACGTGGCACCCGATCCTCATATTCTATCCTGGTGTCGGAACGTGGCACCCGATCCCCTAATTCATCAAGCCTTCTTTCATACTAAGGCATCATCAATCTTATTATATAATATATCAAGTGAATTAGGGTTCTTTCAAGATTTGGGATTCAATAGCTTCATCATGCTTTGTTAATTCATAACAATTTCATAATCATAATCATGCAAGCATACAATTAAGCATATAGACAGGTTTACAACATCATCAATACATATCATACACTATCAAGAGTTCACTACGATTATCGTAACATAAAACCATAACCTACCTCCACCGAAGAATTGGAATCCACAAGAAATTTCCCAAGCTTGCTATTCTCCTCAACCAATTCGATCGATCTGCCCTCTCTCTTTCTATTCTTTCTCTTTTGTTTTATTCAAACCCTCTTTCCTTTACCCTAATTAATCATATAATTAAGTGTGAAAAAGGACAATAAAACCCCACTAATTCACTTAAGGTTACCCCTTTTAACCCCTAAGTAATTAGACTTATAATGTTACCCTCAATCCTTATAATTAAGGAAAGAATAATCAAAAACGACCCTTAAAACGAGGAAAGAAATCCTAAACTGCCTGGGACTGCACATCCTGTGACGGGCCGTCGTGGGTGCGACGGTCCGTCGCACAGGCCGTCGTGCCTCCCCAGTTTTCCATCGTCGCCACGGACGCTGTGACGGTCCGTCACGCCTGTGACGGTCCGTCCTGCACGTCCGTCATGGCGGTCAGAAACTCGTTTCTCGAACCAAATTCTCAAACGTTGAAGTGTTTTGCAACGGAAACTCACGACGGTTCGTCGTGGATGTGACGGCACGTCCTGCAGGTCCGTCACAATTTACAGAGAGTCGATTTTCAGCACACAATTTCAGAATTCCAAGTATGATGCAACGATTCACCCTCGACGGTCCGTCGTGCATACGACGGTCCGTCGTGGTGTCCGTAGTATGGCCCAGTTTTTCCAGAATTAAAAATCTGCTGCTCAAACGACTAAACAGGTCGTTACAATAGATACCAATTTACCCATCGTTCGTCCCCGAACGATCCAAAGGAGAAAAACAATGGCGAAAAGGAGTACCTGAATCTGTAAACAGATGTGGGTATTTTTCTTGCATATCTGCCTCCTTCTCCCACGTAGCCTCTTCAACCGGTCGATTCTTCCATTGAACCTTGATGGATGCAATCTCTCTCGACCTCAACTTGCGAACTTCTCTATCTAATATAGCAACCGGTTCCTCTTCATAAGTCAAGTTCTCATCCAACAAAACTGAATCCCAATGGATAATGTAGTTTCCATCTCCGTGGTATCTCTTCAACATGGATACATGAAACACCGGATGTACTCCGGACAGCCCTGGGGGTAAGGCTAATTCATAAGCCACCTCCCCTATTCTCTTAAGCACTTCAAATGGTCCAATATACCTTGGACTTAACTTACCTCTTTTTCCAAACCGCATCACCCCTTTCATGGGCGAAACCTTCAACAAGACTTGTTCACCTTCCATGAACTCCAAGTCTCTAACCTTTCGGTATGCATACTCCTTTTGTCTACTTTGAGCCGCCAAAAGCTTCTCTTGAATAGCTTTCACCTTCTCCATAGAATCTCTCAACAGATCAGTCCCCCAAGGTCTAACCTCGAAGGCATCAAACCAACCAATGGAGATCTACACCTCCTCCCATATAATGCTTCAAATGGAGCCATGTCGATACTAGAGTGATAACTATTATTGTACGAAAACTCTGCCAAAGGTAAGAAGCTATCCCAATGGCCACCAAACTCTATCACACATGCGCGTAGCATATCCTCCAAAACTTGAATCGTTCGCTCAGACTGACCATCGGTCTGAGGTTGAAATGCAGTACTAAGGTCCAACCTAGTACCTAATTCAGCATGTAGTGTCCTCCAAAACTTAGAAGTAAACTGCGTACCTCTATCTGATATAATGGAGAGTGGAACTCCATGCAACCGAACGATCTCTGAGATGTAGATCTTGGCTAACTTCTCTGCATTGTAGGTCACCTTGACAGGAATGAAGTGAGCAGACTTAGTTAACCTATCAACAATCACCCAAATAGAGTCATACTTACCCAATGTCTTTGGAAGACCAACCACGAAGTCCATCGCGATTCTCTCCCACTTCCATTCAGGAATGGGCATTCTCTGAAGTGTTCCTCCGGGCCTTTGGTGTTCATACTTTACTTGTTGACAATTTGGACACTTGGCAACAAACTCAACAATATCTCGCTTCATTCTACTCCACCAGAAGTGTTGCTTTAGGTCGCGATACATCTTGGTTGCACCAGGATGTATAGAATATCCGGAACTATGAGCTTCTGTAAGAATAGTGGTGATCAAATCATCGATGCGGGGTACACATACTCTTCCCTTGATCCTCAAAACGCCTTCCCCATCGATTATTGCTTCCTTAGCCTCTCCTTGCAACACTTTATCTCGAATTCGCCTTAGTTTCTCATCGTCAAACTGTTTCCCCTTAATCTGATCAAGAAAAGAGGATTTTGCCTCTACACAAGCTAACAGTCCTCCCTTCTCGTTTATTTCTAACCTCATAAGGTCATTAGCCAAAATCTGCACTTCTCTAGCCAATGGGCGTCTAGAAGCTTGCAAATGAGCTAGACTTCCCATGCTTCCGGCCTTTCTACTCAAGGCATCTGCCACAACATTCGCCTTCCCCGGATGATACAAGATAGTGATGTCGTAGTCCTTTAGTAGTTCCATCCATCTCCTTTGTCTCAAATTCAAGTCTTTCTGAGTGAAGACATACTGTAGGCTACGATGGTCCGTATAGACTTCACACTTAACCCCATATAAATAGTGTCTCCATTGCTTTAGTGCAAGTACTACCGCGGCCAACTCCAAGTCATGGGTCGGATAGTTGCGTTCATGCATTTTTAATTGTCTTGAAGCATAAGCAATCACATTTTTCTCTTGCATTAGCACTGCACCCAATCCAGAATAGGATGCATCACAATAAACAATGAAGTCTTTACCCTCTATTGGCAAGGTAAGAATTGGTGCGGTAGTCAACAAGGTCTTAAGCTTCTGGAAGCTCTCCTCACACTCATCCGACCATACAAATGGGACGTTTTGCTTAGTCAAGTTCGTCAATTGGGAAGCAATGGAAGAGAATCCCTTGACGAATCGGCGGTAGTAGCTAGCTACCCCACAAAACTCCTTATTTCTGACACGTTTGTAGGTCTTACCCAATTCTTCACTGTCTCGATCTTGGATGGATCCACCATCACTCCATCCTTAGAAACCACATGTCCCAAGAAGGACACTGAATCTAACCAAAACTCACACTTGAGAATTTCGCATAAAGCTTTTTCTTTCTCAACAACTCTAACACCAATTTCAAATGCTCCTCATGTTCTTTCTTACTTTTGGAGTATATCAGTATATCATCAATAAACACAATCACAAAGAGGTCCAAGTATGGCTTGAAAATCCCGTTCATCAAGCTCATGAAGGCAGCAGGGGCATTAGTAAGACCAAAAGACATTACCACAAACTCATAATGCCCATACCTAGTTCGAAAAGCAGTCTTTGGCACATCCGTTGCGCGTATTTTCAATTGGTGATAACCGGACCTCAAGTCTATTTTTGAGAAGACACAAGCACCTTGTAACTGATCGAACAAGTCATCAATGCGAGGAATGGGGTACTTGTTCTTATAGTTACCTTGTTCAACTGTCGGTAATCTATGCACATTCGAAAGCTCCCATCCTTCTTCTTTACAACAAGACCGGAGCACCCCAAGGAGATGCACTTGGTCTAATGAAGCCTTTGCTCAACAACTCTTGAAGTTGTGCCTTTAACTCTCTTAACTCTGCGGGAGCCATTCTATAAGGGGGTATAGAAATGGGGCGAGTACCGGGTTCCAAATCAATGCAGAAGTCTATATCCCTATCTGGTGGCATACCGGGAAGATCTGCAGGGAACACATCCAAAAACTCACAGACTACCGAAACTGACTCAATCGATGGTACTTGAGTAGTGTCATCCTTAAGATGTGCCAAGAAAGCTAGACAACCCTTACTAACCATCTTCTGAGCACGAATAAGGAGATGATACGCACCGGATTGGGAGTGTAGTCACCCCCCCATACTAACTGATCTGCCCCAGGCTTGGCTAACGTCACTGTTTTAGCATTACAATCCAAAATCGCAAGTTTGGAGAAAGCCAAGTCATACCCAGAATTACATCACAAGTCACCCATTTCTAAAATAACCAAATCTACATAAGTGTTGCTCCCCACAAAATTCACCAAACAAGACCTATACACTTTTTCGACTATCACAGACTCCACCCACCGGAGTAGAAACAAGATTAGGCATGTCAAGTAATTCACAATGTAAATTTAGACCGTTAGCAAATGAGAAGATACATAAGAAAACGTGGAGCCAGGGTCAAATAACACAGATGCCATGCAATCACAAACCAAAGATTACCTGTGATAACAGCATCAGACGCCTCCGCTTCAGATCTCCCAGGGAAAGCATAACAATGGGCCCCATTATTTGTCTGTCCGTTGCCCCTACCATGTTGTGTAGTAGTGGCTCCGTTTTGCCCTTCACCTCGAGGGTAAGAACTTCATTGTTTATTGTGATGCATCCTATTCGGGTTTGGGTGCAGTGCTAATGCAAGAGAAGAACGTGATTGTTTATGCTTCAAGACAATTAAAAGTACATGAACGTAACTATCCAACTCATGACTTGGAATTGGCCGCGGTAGTGTTTGCATTAAAGCAATGGAGACACTATTTATATGGGGTTAAGTGTGAGGTCTACACGGATCATCGTAGCCTTCAGTATGTCTTTACTCATAAAGATTTGAACTTGAGACAGAGGAGATGGATGGAACTACTGAAGGACTACGATATCACTATTTTGTATCATCCGGGGAAGGCGAATGTTGTGGCAGATGCCTTGAGTAGAAAGGCGGGAAGCATGGGAAGTCTAGCTCATTTGCAAGCTTCTAGACGCCCATTGGCTAGAGAAGTGCAGATTTTGGCTAATGACCTTATGAGGTTAGAAATAAATGAGAATGGGGGATTGTTAGCTTGTGTAGAGGCAATCTTCTTTCCTTGACCAGATCAAAGGAAAAAGTTTTGATGAGAAACTAAGGCAAATTCGAGATAAAGTGTTGCAAGGAGAGGCTAAGGAAGCAATAATCGATGGGGAAGGTGTTTTGAGGATTAAGAGAAGGTTATGTGTACCCCGCGTCGGTGATTTGATCAACACTATTCTGACAGAGGCTCACAGTTCCGGATATTCGATACATCCTGGTGCAACCAAGATGTACCGCGACCTAAAGCAACACTTCTGGTGGGGTAGAATGAAGCGAGATATTGTTGAGTTTGTTGCCAAATGTCCAAATTGTCAACAAGTGAAGTATGAACACCAGAGGCCCGGAGGAACACTTCAGAGAATGCCCATTCCTGAATAGAAGTGGGAGAGAATCGCGATGGACTTCGTGGTTGGTCTTCCCAAGACATTGGGTAAGTATGACTCTATTTGGGTGATTATTGATAGGTTAACTAAGTCTGCTCACTTCATTCCTGTCAAGGTGACCTACAATGCAGAGAGGTTAGCCAAGATCTACATCTCAGAGATCGTTCGGTTGCATGGAGTTCCCCTCTCCATCATATCAGATAGAGGTACGCAGTTTACTTCTAAGTTTTGGAGAACATTGCATGCTGAATTAGGTACTAGATTGGACCTTAGTACTGCATTTCATCCTCAGACCGATGGTCAGTTTGAGCGAACGATTCAAGTGTTGGAGGATATGCTTCGCGCATGTGTGATAGAGTTTGGTGGCCATTGGGATAGCTTCCTACCTTTGGCAGAGTTTTCATACAATAATAGCTATCACTCTAGTATCGACATGGCTCCATTTGAAGCATTGTATGGGAGGAGATGTAGATCTCCCATTGGGTGGTTTGATGCATTTGAGGTTAGACCTTGGGGTACTGATCTCTTGAGGGATTCGTTAGATAAGGTGAAGCGCATTCAAGAAAAGCTTCTAGCGGCGCAAAGTAGACAAAATGAGTATGCAGACCGAAAGGTTAGAGACTTGGAGTTCATGGAGGGTGAACAAGTCTTGTTGAAGGTTTCACCCATGAAAGGGGTGATGCGGTTTGGTAAAAGAGGTAAGTTAAGTCCAAGGTATATTGGACCATTTGAAGTACTAAAGCGAGTAGGGGAGGTGGCTTATGAATTAGCCTTGCCCCCAGGGCTGTCCGGAGTGCATCCGGTATTTCACGTATCCTTGTTGAAAAATACCACGGAGATGGAAACTACATCATCCGTTGGGATTCAGTTTTGCTTGATGAGAATTTGACTTATGAGGAGGAACCAGTTGCTATTTTAGATAGAGAAGTTCGCAAGTTGAGGTCGAGAGAGATTGCATCCATCAAAGTTCAATGGAAGAATCGACCGGTTGAAGAGGCTACTTGGGAGAAGGAGGCAGATATGTAAGAAAAATACCCACATCTGTTTACAGATTCAGGTACTCCTTTTCGCCACTGTTTTTCTTCTTTTGATCGTTCGGGGACGAACGATGGGTAAATTGGTATCTATTGTAACTACCTGTTTAGTCGTTTTGAGCAACAGATTTTATTTCTGGAAAAACTGGCTGGGACGACGGATGTAACGACGGACCGTCGTGGTCACGACGGCCCGTCGAGGAGGTTAAGTTTCATGACACTTAGAATTCTTCAATTTGGATATTAAAATCGACTCTCTGTAATCTGTGACGGACCTGCAGGACGTGTCGTCACATCTACGACGAACCGTCGTGAGGCACCGTTTCAATATACTTAGGAATTCTGAAATTGGGTACCGAAAAACGAGTTTCTGACCGTCAGGACGGAGGTGCAGGACGGACCGTCACAGGTGTGACGGGCCGTCACAGTCCACCTGAATTTTGGGGGGGTTGCGATGACCTGTGTGACGGACCGTCGCAGGCACGACGGCCCGTCCCAAGTCACGCAGATCCCAGTCAGAATAGGATTCCTCTACACGTTTTAAGGGTCGTTTTGGTCTATTCTTTCCTTAATAATAAAGATTGAGGGTTAATATTAATAAGTCTAATTACTTGGGGGTTAAAAGAGGTAACCCTAAGTTAATAAGTGGGTTCTATTGTCCTCTTTTATTCTTAATTATATGTTAATTAGGGTAAAAGAAAGAGGGTGTTGAATAAAAACAAAAGAGAAAGAACAGAGAGAGAGAGTATTGATCGATCGAATTGGTTGAGGAGAATATCAAAGCTTGGGAAATTGCTTGTTGATTCTAATTCTTCGGTGGAGGTAGGTTATGGTTATTTTCATGCTACTTGTAGTAAACTCTTAATAGTGAATGTTATGTGTTGATAGCATTGTAAACCCTACTATGTGCTTAATTGTAAGCTTGCATGAATATGAATATGAAATTGTGATGAATTAACAAAGCATGATGAAGCTATTGAATCCCAAATCTTGAAAGAACCCTAATTCACTTGTTATTGATGATGCCTTAGTATAAAAAAAAGGCTTGATATATTATATAATGAGATTGATGATGCCTTAGTATAAAAGAAGGCTTGATATATTATATAATGAGATGATGATGCCTTAGTATAAAAGAAGGCTTGATGAATTAGGGGATCGGGTGCCACGTTCCGGTACCAGGATAGAATGAGGATCGGAGTGTCACGTTCCGACACCAGGATAGAATTATGGATCGGGTGCCACGTTCCGGTACCAGGATAGAATGAGGATCGGAGTGTCACGTTCCGACACCAGGATACTATATGGATCGGGTGCCACGTTCCGATACCAGGATAGTATATGAGGATCGCAGTGCCACGTTCCGACACCAGGATAGAATGAGGATCGGAGTGTCACGTTCCGACACCAGGATAGTATATGGATCGGGTGCCACGTTCCGGTACCAGGATAGTATATGAGGATTGGAGTGCCACGTTCCGGCACCAGGATAGAAATAGAGGAGCGGAGTGTCACGTACCGACACAAGAGGAAGAAAGATAATGAATCTTGAAAGATAATGAACATACTCAATCTAAATGAACGTAATTCCCAAATGAGTATGGTATTGAGGCTTGAGTCCTCATGTGTGAACTTGACGGAAATTGTTGATGAATTAATATTGTTATTGCTACATGTTGAGTATTGTAGTTGATTTACATTATTATTGATATATACTGTTCCCTATTTTGAGTTGGCCGATGATATCTACTCAGTACTTGTGGTTGTACTGACCCCCCTACTTTTACGTTTTCTTCTTTGTTATTTGTGTAATGCAGCAAACCTTCCGTCAACTTCAACTCAACAGTAGATCTAGCCAGTCTTCACTACCTTCGGAAATTCAGGGTGAGCTAATGCGTCTAGCTTGGACAGGGTCTTCTTCTTCAAGTCTTGATGCCTTGAACTTCCGGCATGGACTAGCTAGTAGTTGTTTTAGCTTCTTAGACAGTTTTAGTTTAGCAATTTGAGATAGATGTTCTTGTGATGATGACTTCCAGATTTTGGGGATAATAATAATAGTTTTGAATTGTTTTATTAATGAGTTTAAGTCTTCCGCATTTCTTTTTGTTGATATTGTATTAAAATGTTAAGGGTTAGATTGGTTGGTTCGCTCACATAGGAGGGTAAATGTGGGTGCCAGTCGCGGCTCGGTTTTGGGTCGTGACATAGGCATACACCCATACATAGTAAAAGTGGTGTACTAACCCCTACTATTTACTATTTTATAGATGCAGGTTAAGGGCTATATTGACCACTGTCGTAACGGTGTGGACATAAGCGTTTTTCCAGACAATTTGGTAGGTCCTCACATTTTGAGGATGCTACAGTTTTAGTCTAGCCTTAGTTTTATACAAAGCTCATGGATGTTGTCCCTAGCGTTTGTTTCGTACTTTTATTTCAAAGCTTTTGTAATAAGGCCATGTTTGGCAAACGTATTTATGATATATTCTAATTCTGTTGCGAATTGATTCTTATGATAGATGGTTGTTACATTTATGTTGAGATTAGTATATGTTGAATTTATGAAAAACTATATGAAGTCTATGTATACTTTATACGTTCTGAAGTTGCAATTCGGATCTCGGATCTTGTTTATGAATTGATGGGAATTGATGAATATGTTGATTTTATACTTATTTTAATTATCCTAATTCATTTATAGACTGCCTATTGTCAGGTACTCTTTGGATTGAATCTCATTGTTTAAGCATTCTTGATGAACATTATTCCCTTAACCCAAGCTTATGGATTGATGTTGAATTGGTTAGTGATGATACAATTGATTTTGTTCTTATATAGATTAATATTGTATGATTTTATTATCCCAATTGGATGGGTTAATATGGTTGGTTGATGGTAAGACCATTGAAGGAGGATTGTGATTGTAGATCAATAAGACTTTCTGTTCTTGAATCCTTACATCAATTATAATCGTTATACATGATGATGATGTTAGATTGAAGTGTTACATGTGATTAGATCAAGTAGGTTATGGAATGATGAACATAATTGAAATGTCTTGAATATATGAATTTTTAGATAATGATTAATGTATGATGATATAAGGTTGATTGTGTATAACTTATGTTCCTTACAATGATATGATGATGGTGTTTTAATCTCACGAATGACGACTTGTATTGAAAGGACATTCTCATGCAATACATAATGAGCAAAATAACATACTATTACAAGGGGGTTAGTCTCCAATGACATACATTATGCTATGATTTATAAATAAATACTTAAAGACATTTCAAAAAGGGACATTATGATAGCACTGAGAGAAAGAGTTATGAGAGGTGTCCCTTTCCTATCTGGGAAGGTAGGTTCACAATGGTTCTCATAAGATAGAGATTAGAGTTCCATGGTGCATAAAGATTGTCTCAAGTATGTCTCCTAGTTCTTGAACTATGTTGCCCCCATAGAAATACTAGCTAGTGGGTCCACTGAGAACACTACGTTCATATTTTGGTTCTACCTTGGCAAGCATACCACCTTCATTTGGTGTAGGATTTGATGACACCGGCTTCCACATTTAACTCATGTGGTCTATGTCAGTTAAGGCAATTGTTCCCACAAGTAAAATGAAGAAATGAAGATGAGCACTAACTAGGGTTACTTAAGGGGTATTACTTAGTGTAGGTAGGGATATGTGACTCTATCTATACATTGCACATGTTGTCCTTGAGGGAAGTCCTACGAGGTTATTATTATGTTATTATGTTTCATAGTGAAATATATAATGTAGACCATATTTGATGTTACTCTTATATGATGTTGGCTATATTGATGAACATTGTATTTGTCTAAATTTCTATATGTGGTGATGACTACCTATGATTATATGTGTTATGAAGCAAGACATTACTTATGATCTCCTCTCTTGTTTACTTGATTGTTTTGGGTTATGGGGATCCACATTATTATTTAACTTGTAGGGTTGGGATATAATTGTTGGTAAGGGTCTTGTATGTTGTCTATATGACTTATTGAACATGAAATGCTAATGTGACTTATGATGATATTGTTCGTGTTTATGAGCATTTCTTATGTTGTCGTTATCCTTGTCTTGTATATGATCTATTGTATATGCATAAAGGCTTTCAAAATTACTTAGAATGGTTATAAAGGAATGGTCCTTTTCATGCATGCCTTCAATGATTTTATGTGAATATATCCATACTTAGTATAAGTGGTGCACTAACCCATAATTATACTATTTCTACAAATATGTAGGTTTTGGCGATTGAGTTCCTTGGAGGGCGATTGAAGAACACTTTCAATCTTTTATCCAAGTGTTGGTAAGTCCTTATGTTCGGGGATAATAACTTTTTCTACATTCTTTCTTTGAAATTGTATTTTCATAAATACATTGTTCTTTCGTTTATCATTTGGTTATTGATATAGGCCTATAATGTCATATTGACTTTGTATTGGCAATGTCCAAACATTTGTACTCTCTTTAGATGGTTGAAAATGAGACTAAGTATTAGATTAATTCCTTCATATTGATTATGTTTTTTATCTAGAAGCCTAAGTAAGATTCATAAGTGAGGAGTATAAGTAAACTACATATGTAGTATGCGAGAGGTCTATAAAAACCTCAATATTTGTATATAATTGAAAACTTTGATTTTTTCTGCATTTTACCTATGATATGTCATGACGAATGATAAAAGTTTATTCCTAGTTCTCTACGAGGACGACGACGCCGATTAAGGTATGGGGTGCTCCAGTGTCATGACAGAATCCGCCTAGTTCTTAGGATCGCCAGTTGGTGAGGATCCGCAAAACTTCATATATGAGATGTAGAAGATCCTTGGAGTGATACAAGTGAAATTCAATAATAGGGTAGAATTTTCATCATACCAACATAAGGATATAGGTTATATCTCTTATATTCAATGGAAAGAAAACAGGGGTACATATGCAGCTCTTGGAACTGCTTTAATGAGAATTTTCTGGAAAGGTTATTCCCAATAGAGTTGATGGAGACAAGCGCTCACGAGTTCATGAACATGAATAAAGATAATATGATAGTCCAAGAATGTGGACTCAAGTCCACCTAACTATCTCGGTACGCTCCACATACCGTTGTCGATTAAAGGGCTTAAATGAAAAAGTTTTCTATGAAGTGTCAAAGTGAGTTAAAATTGTGTGTAGGGATTGTATTTTTCTTGAAAATATGAAAATTTCAAGGATCATGACTCATACTCAAAAGGTTGAGAGAGATAAAAATTTGGAACATTCTAAGGTTAATAAGAAGTCTAGAACAATAAACCATGAGTACTCTCTAAAGAAATCGGTAGGTGGAATCACTCGCAGTTTCAGTAGAAATCTTTATCTCCCGCACCTTAATCTGCTAGTGTTCCAAAAACTTCATTCTACTCCTTTTGTAACCCAATTATTGTAAGAGAGGTACACAAAATTCTCCTTTTAACAGTATCTTCAAAAGTCACCTCATAAGATCATGTAGTTTTAACAACGGTGGATTTTTATATTATTCAAGAAATGGATTGTTTACATTATTGTTATGCCTCAATAAAGTGTAGAACGAGAATCAATTCATTTCTCACATTATTACTAATAAATATTATCTCTAAGGGTTACTTTTATATTCTAGTTAGGGTTAAGGATTCAGGTTGTGAAACCCCAACTCTAGGTCAGTTCCAGTAATGAATTACTTCTGAGATTTTTTCCAAAAGATCTTCACATAGTTTTTCTTGTATGGGATGTTTACTTAGGAATATATCTCCTCCAACATAACTAACATATTTCAATTCCTCCTTACATAATTGCTCCATTTGATCTTACAAAATTGAAAAAGAAGTTGATAAATCTTCTAGATATAGGATAAATTAGACCTTGTATTTTCCCATGGGATGCAACAAAAATGTTAGTGAAAAACAAATATGGTTCTCTTTTGATGTGCATTGACTATCGACAATTGACAAAAATCACAATCATGAATAAGTACCCTATTCTCTGGATTGATTACTTGTGAGACCGACATCAAGGTGCTAGACTTTTCTCAAAGATATACAATGTTCAAAGCGGTAGACTTTTCAAAAAAAATTACATTAGAATACAACTTCAAACTTTAATATGGTCATTATGAATTTATGTTTATGTCAGTTGAACTAACCAATGTTCCTATACTTTCATTGATTTAATGAATAAAGGATTCATGAAGTAATTGGACTTGTTCGTTATCATCTTTACTGACGATATCCTCATTAACTCTCGGAATGAGGAAGAACATGCAAATCATTTAAGAGTTGTTTGCATACACTAAAAAATAGCAAGTTATTTTCTAAGTTTAGTAAATATGATTTTTTTTTGTAATGAATTGCTTTCCTTGTACATATCGTATCTACCGAAGGGATCTTATTGGATTCTTAGAAAAAAGAAGTAGCGAAACAATGACCAATACCTAGCTCTTCTACATATATCATAAGTTTCTTGGGTTTAGCAAGTAACAACATGAGTTTTTTGAAAGCATTTTCATCCATGACTTCTCTATTTACTAAGTTAATTCATAAAAAAATAAAATTTCAATGGTCAAATGATTGTGAGAAAACCTATGTGAACTAAAAACTAGGTTCACTACAAATCCTCTTTTGACTCGATGAAAGGGCTTGGACGGTTCTGTTTTTTATTGCGATTGATGTATAGTTAGCCTAGGTTATATATTTATGAAGCAAGTTATGATTCTATCTTATTCTTCTAAACTATTTAATATTCATTAGAAGAATTATTCGACTCATGACCTTGAGCTTGTAGAACTTGTGTTTGCACTTAAGATTTGAAGACATTAGTTCTACGGTGTTTACGTAAATATGTCTATAGACCATAATAACCTTCAGTATTTGTTCAACAAAAAAGGGTTGAATTTTCTTCAAAGGAGATGACAGTAGTTTCTCAAGGACTATGATATAAATGTGATTGACTATCTTTGTATGGACGATATAGTTGCATAAACTCTTAGTAGACTATCTATGGATCGTATTGCACATGTTGAGCAAGAAAGAAAAGTACTAGCAAAGAATGTGCACATGCTTGCTCGCTATCTTATTCTCCTTATTGAAATATCCTATCATGGTATAATTGTTCAAAATGGGTATGAATTTTCATCGGTAAAAGAGGTTTAGGTAAATCAAGACAGTTCTCTGTTATTACTTCAACTAAAGGGTGCAGTCCACCAGAGAGAGTTGAGGTATTCTCCAGAGGGGGATGTGGTGTTCTTCGCTATTAGGATCGATTATGTGTTCCTAAGGTGGGTTAGTTGATATAGTAGATTCTTGATGAAACCCATAACTCTACTTATCCTATTAATCTAGGTGCCACAAAGACATACTTTGATATGCGGGAAGTCTTTTGGTGGAATTGAATGAACATGAATATAGAACATTTTGTGGCTAAGAGAGGAAATTGTAGGCAACTAAATGTAGAACATCACAAACTTAATATATCATCATAACTTTTTGATGTGGGAACTAATAACCATGGAGTTCTATCGCAACCCGAGAGCACCACCTAGTCATTACCGGTGTCGTCTACCTCGAAGAGATCTTAGACAAGCCCTCAAAATTCATCATCGTATATAGTCATAGAAAAATAAGGATTTTTTAGAAATTATAAAATATAGGAGTAATGTTCTTGTATTTATAAAAATAGAAAATAACTTTGTTGTCACGACCCGACACTACACCCTTGATAGGGCAGGCACAAGAAGACCATCGGTTGCCCACAAGCGAACCCTTATACTGGCTGACTACAAGCCAAAGACTAACATATGCAAAAAAAATCATAAAAACTGAACAAACTTCATGAATCTGAAATGCAAACATTAACTTAAATGAAAAAATTGAATAAGATAATATATTAAACTCTCCATAAAATAGACACTGAAGTCTGTAAAACTTTTAATAAATCAATGAATAATACAAACTTTTTAACAAAACTAACTATCTATGATTCCTCCAACTGATAAAAATTGAAGTAGGGACATGACCCATGACATCGTGACTATACTAAAAAGTAAGTGTAATCCTCCAGAAACAAGGATGTTCAGCATGGCTAATTTAAACTCTGGGATGTATCAACGAGACTCCTATTGATGATCTTGAATACTTCTGTATGCATCATCAAAAGATGCAGGCCAAATAGCTCAGAACGTGGAATGTACGAGCATGTAAGGAAACTCTAAAATATGACATAAGCATGAAAAATTTAACAACAACGAAACATACTTACCTCTTTTCAAACTCACTCAACTCAACTCAACTTAAGAATAAGATATTAAACTCAAGAAGTAGATACTAAGCTTCAAAGATATGATACTCAACTCAATAAAGTACAGATATACTCAAGATACTGAACTTAGATACTCAACTGAACTCATTTCAATATTGAGCAGTTATGCAATATTAAGAAAAGTTGATTAAAAACGTGATGTCAACATTGTGTGTGTAACAAGGATAAAATATAACTATTAAACGTATATGAAAATACAACTACCTGATATATTAATAAAAAATATACAACTTATGTGGGAGTTCCTATAACTAAGAACCATCACTTAAGAACTACATTGATGATACAACGATATATCTCACGCTTCCAACACATCCTATACCCGGACAAAGGTATATGACATGAAATTCCTAATGGATCAACTAGTCTATTATGAAAAGGGTCCATCTTAAAAGTATGAACCCTTTCTATTCATATCTAAATAGTTTATGGAGGATATGGGTTATCTAAACACTCCTCCATAATGGTGCTGAATACTAGTCATAAAAATATATGGACTTTTATATTTGTAAAACATAATGAATTTTATGTTTTGAGATTCGTGCTAAAAAATATTTAGATCAAAGGTTATCTTTGAAATCTCACTTTCCCTGCTGGCTTCTTTTAGAAAAGTATAGTTGTTTTCTAAATACCTGCCCTATGGATCCTTGGAAATTAAGTTTCCTTACTTGTTTAAATGTGAGAACCATTTAAAGTGTCCTTGGGAATTCTAAGTCCCCATATACCTTTGAAGAAGAGTACTTCAACTTAACTCTTTAATTAGTTCGAAAAATGAGTCTTAAATGAAACTTAAAATTTTTAAATCAGAATCTTTAAAACCATTAAATACTTTACTTTAACTTCCTACAGCTCTGTAAAATTTACTTATAATGATCTCATGTTTATCAATGATTTCATGAATTTAAACTTGAAGGGTTTATTCGAAATTATTAGAATAAACTACTAAACTCTAGACCTCAAAGGTTTTCCTCATCAAAGGACTATTAGATATATAAGTTGGAATTATGCCCATGAACATTTCCACTCAAGGACTTTATAGGTAACATGCAATAGTCACATGATTAGGATTCAACCTCAATGATAGACTGTGAGCTCAACAATTAAAGTCTTATAAATTGAATATACTACTTATCTAAAAATTGCTCAACTTACGAGTTCATGGTGAATTATGGGAATGAAATTATTCGACCCAAACGTATACATAAATACATGGAACTCATTTATAAGACTCATATCATTCTCTTTTTTACTTCCGCAAAATTTAGTTCAATAAATGATGGATGTGAAAGACTTCGAATTTGAACTTAAAGGCTTTTTGTGAACTCTACTCATAGCACTCTCTTGAATGTTAATTATGAATTCAAGAGTTTTGGTTCATGAAATGGAATGTCTAGGTGATGTTGTAAACTCATGAATACATTCTCCTCACTTTCAAGCTCACTTACTTGAGTATTAAAAAAATTATTATAAGTTGTAGAATACTCTTGAAAGTACTCGAAGGGTCTCTCTCAAAAGGTTCAGAAGAACTCTTAAAACTTAATCTTAAATTTACATTGAATTTGAAATACTAAATAAGGGTTATTATTCACGTTATGAATAATTTTTAAATGTCTAGAAGTAGTATAAAGTGTTTAGAATAAAAATAAATGAATTTACACTTTAAATGAGCTTAGACGGGACAACCAATAGAAAAGGAGTGGGGGCAAGCAACCCTAGCGCATTCCAGGCTCGTCGTGTTAGCCCCTTACTGAATGTGGGCCGCCTCAGTAAGAAAACAAAATGAGATAGGGTGTATAGAGCATAACATGTTCGTCTTAAGGTTCTAAGGTACTAAAATGACATATAATATGATTTAGAGGCAGTGTGTAGAGTTTGAAGAGATTTGGAAGTCGAACGTCAAGGGACGACCAAAACGTTCGACGACTAGTCGCATATGTGCCTCATGTGTCCATGCGTGTTCTTAGAATGTATTTCTCATTAAGTATTAAAATGATTTATAATCATTTTTAAATATGGTATTTGGATTTTCGAGAAGTTTCGAGTTCAAAGGACCAAGAACGTCCAAGGCGTTCGAATGATAGCACTTAAGACGCTCAACATGTGTCTTGATGGGGCCTAGCCTGTTTGGACAAGTTGCAGGTGTTTGATTTAGATTAAAATTATATTTAAGGTCTTAAACTTGTTAAGGGTTGTATTTACATTAGAAACGTACGGGTACAACTTCTAAATGCCCCCCGCAAAAGGCCACACAACATGATCCCAAGCTGGTCAAGACACGACCTTGGCAGTGTCAATGGACGGACCAAATGACGGCCACTTGGTCAACTAATGCCCAGTAGGTTAGGTATCGTTGATTTGTACTTAGCTTGGGCAGGTATCAAGCCAAAAATTGGTAAAGATTATTTAGCTACCTTTTGGTGTATATAAGGAAGTAAAAATGTGGTCAACCCCACTCCTAATACAATTGACCAAATTAGACTTTTTCGTCAAAAAATATTCACTCTATAACCTCTATTCTTGGTGATGCTCAAGAAACACATAGATCTTGGATTCCACGGGTGAATCATCAAGTTTTAGAGATTTTAATCTAGATAAAGGTATTACGATCCTTCTTCTGTAGTTATCCTTCCATCTAGAGAGTTAATCTCAATGTTTTAAAGAGAAAAATATGATCAAGTTCTTTTTCTTCATTCTAGCCATGGGTTCTTTCTTAAATTGATTTGAAAAGCATAATATTTATGTATTGATGATTATCTGATGATTTGGACGTCATTTCATTCCTATTGCATGATGAACCCCTGTTCTTTCACAAACTCAATTTTAGCCTATGATTATGGTAACTTATGCTACTGACCTATAATTGATTTATTGATGAAAGATTAATAATGGTCAATGATTACCAAATGTTAAAGGATTGGTAAACATTCCTCTACTCTTCTACTTCTCTATTTTTTTTATATTAATGTTGACGAAGCCTTGTATGGCATTGTGTGCTATGGTCAAGTTATGGTAGCTGTTTTAAATTTATTGTCAATTTATATATGTGTTGACCATGTCCATGAAGGCAAATTGATGAATATATGAACATGTGCTTATAATGATACTATGTGAAGCTTATGCCTACTTTCCCAGTCTAGTTATGATTTAGGTTGTATGTCTATTGTGTAAGCATGTGTATATCAATGATAGGGTAAAGTATAGGTGCCGACATTTATTATTAAAATGGTTAATAATCCCTTACTTATGTACAAATATGTGAATTCATGAATACCACAAGTCAGGAGTCTTAAGCGTAATATGAAGTTGACTTGTCTCCAATGTTGTTTTGTGTGTTGTGTGGTTCATACTTGATCGAGTATTATGGTTTAGGAGGGTGGCTGCCTCAAATGTTGTTCATAGACATTATGTGATCGTGTTTACCAGTGTACACACACACTCACTTTGCATGCATGTTACAAGTAGTATAGGTCATGGTGTCTAAATGAAAGGTAGTTCTCATATTCATTAGTGGCTACTACTATGCATGTAAGGATAATGTTTGTGAAAGAATGATATGTGTTTCCATAGCTAGGATGACTTTATAGGTATACAATTATGGGAAAGGGTATGGGACATTACCTATGCAATGTACATGTGTACCTTGATAGGATATTTCTAGTTTTGGTTTCTATATATATGAATATGTATGTATGAAGATGTGTGTTTAAATATTTTATGTTAAAGGTTTGCTCACATATATATATATACATACACACACACATGTATGAAGACGTAGTCAAGAGAGAGGCTTTGAATAGGGTATTCATATGTACCCTAAACCAGATGATGCTTTACATATGCTATGTTCATGTGAAGGGAACCTTTACATGATTAATATTGAAAAACATTCATCTATGACCTATGATTTAAGCATATAATTAGATGACTTTCTTAAACCCATGTTTTTAAAGTAAAAATATAATAAAGGTTTTCAATGAAAGGAAATTAACTTAGAATCGAGTGAACTTGAATATGAGTGTGTGTATCTTCCTACGGTTGGAACGTAGGTCACCATAAACCTAATGGGGTTGATAGCTTCATGACCCAAAAAGGGGTTAGAGTGATGTTTCCATATGTGAATAACTACAATGCTCAATCTTGGCATAAAGAAAGTTTTCACATGTTCCCTAAAGTTCCATAACTATGTTGGGACCATAGGATACTAGCTAGTGGTTCCACCTAAAAGCTATGTTATGTTTTGTTCTACTTCATCCAGTAGACCAGCCTTTTTCAGTGTGGGGTTTCATGACACCAGATTCCATGTTTAGCATCACATGGTCTATGTCAGTTAAGGTTATAGTTTACCTAAAGTAAAATGAACAAAGAAAGTAAATGACTAGGACCCTAAATAGAATGACTTAAGGGAGGTTACTTAGGATTGGTAGAAGTAATTAACCCATCTAGACATTGCAGAAGAAGTTCCTTAGCAAGTTCTAGGAAGTTGCTCTAACGCATGTCACTATGTATATGTTCCTTATGCATGACATTGTCGTATTTTTCTATTTATTTATGAAGATGTGCATAACATGAGTCTTTCGGCATGATTTTCATCTTGTTGACTATGTGATGAAGCTCTTTAGTGACATAAATGAAATGGTCTCCTCTTACTATGTTGATATATGACTTGGATTTAAATGCTTGCAATCTCATGATAGGTTTTCTAAGTATGGGTAAGGCTATGGGGCTGTACATGTACATTGGACTAACAGACATAGATTGGGGGCATGAGTTAGGTCTCATATGGATTTATGGGAAGTAAAATAGGTCTATGTGCATAATGACTAGGAGTTCACTGTAATATCCTTTGAATCCTGGCTTAAATATGTCTAAATTGTACTATACTTCCGTGATGGTATGTGTTTCCTTGTATAGTTGTATATATGTTCTCTTGTGGCCTTAAGGTGATGCATTGAACCAAGTATCACTTTAGGGTTACTTGGGAAGGTTAATGAATTAAAAAAGAAAATAGTTCACTATTAAGGGAAGCGATCTCACTGTAAAGTGACTCAATTATGTAATAAATTCGATAAGTAATATTATGAAACTTTTGGACTTTCAATATTCTTATATGAAGTATGTGAATTATATAAATGATATTGTTTAAAGGTTTCATAAATATTTACTCAAAAATGCTTGATGTATGATTTCAAGAAAATGTCCGTTTTAAATATATGTTTTTGCATGGTTGCCATACTTAGTGCAATCTTGTAATGGTAACATTCTCCTCAACTTTTTACACAAAGTGTAGGCTATGAATGTTTTAATGGATGTCTATTTGGTTGAGGAGCATGATATGTGATTACTAAGCTCAAGGAAAGGAATCCTTAAGTCCAAGGATTTCCTATTTTATGGTTTACTGTAAAGTCTATTAAATATGGTATAGTTTTGAATTATTTCTTACGGGCCGTGTCCCTAATGTATTACAAGGTAGTTGAGTCTAAGATGGCAAAGAGACTTAGGGTTTAAATATGTAATATGACTTATATTTTATAAATATACGCAATGATGTTTCGAGCATATATTGTGGTATGAAAAGCTTTAAATTTTCTGCTTAATTTACTACGTCGATGCGATGAATGATAACTATGGTCTTGTATAAGATCTTCGAGAGGTCAAGTAAGCCATGTTTATTCTAGTGGTTACTCCCCGATTTTTACAGCCTCATCCCGCTGAGTGCATCTGGGGCGCGGGGCGGTAGCATCCCCCAGGCATACTTACGACAAATTTTTCCTCTCATTTTGTCACCCTAATCGCTTTTGATCGATTTCTTTTCTAAAGTTTCCCTTATACTAAATTACCCTATTTATGTAAAAATTAATAAATTTAAAAGAACACTCCAAACAATTACTTTCATCCCAAGAAATCATCAATATGTCAACATACTTATCTACAATGAACCTCAAGAACAACTATAAAAACATAAATATTTCAACTTTTTGAGAATGAAATTACGCTTAAAATAACATGTTTGGACTATGAGTGAACAAACACAATAGTATGGAAGCTTACGTACCTCTTAGGGATTAAATTCATGGAGAAAATCCACAACTCAACCCATGAACTTCGACGAACCCCTTCATCGTTCCCTCTTTTCTACATTTTTCTCTTCTTTTCTTGTCTTGAACTCTCAACTAGAACCCTAGGTGTATATTAGGATTATAAAACTGAACCCACAAGAATAACAACCCTAAAAAATGACTAAAAATGAATTAAATTTTTTTGGTTAGGGAAAAGACCAGAAAATATCCTTACTATTTTCGGCTAACTTTCCTCAACTTGACAACCTAACTTCAAGAGGTCATATCACACTCACCCGAACTTGAAACTTAGAAAACTCAGCGGCGTTGGAAAGGTAATTCAATGATACTCTCAATGGTATCTTTTAGTAGATCCAATTCATCATGTGATAGGATTTATTGTCATTTAAAGTTGACCCATAACACATACATAGCTTAACTTGCAAAATATCAGATTTTGCTATTTCCCATTTAATTCTCTTTGGCACTCAAGGTGCCAAATATAGTGGATTCACCTAAATACTAATGGAATTCTTTATTCCTTGGTAAAGTCTTACTCACAAAAACGAACAATTTGAGTATTAGTTCAATAAAATTACTGGGGTGTTAAACATCTATCCATTTGTATCATTCGTCCTCGAATGATGACTGAAGTGGGTATAAAATGATTTACTCTTTCAAATGTCTGCGTCTAATGGTATTCTCTAACTATATTTAAGATTAACTCAAATTTATAGTCCTGATTCTATACCTCTTTATAGGGAATCTCATATCAAACTGTTACTCTTTACCTCCATATTTAAGCTTAATAATCTAACAACTCCATGAACTCCTACTAACGAACTCTTTCGAATCGAAATAAGGGATCTCATTTAACTATTTCTCATATAAAAATCTAATCCTATTATTCCTCCTTGCTAATAACCATATATAGGATTATCACATAATCATAACCCAATTAGATCATCAATCTTGTCTTCCTAACAACACTTCATTTCTAAAAGGCCTTTTAAAGGGATATCTCCCCTACTCCTTGGAACTCATTACTATCTCATTCACAAAACTTGACTTGATTTCTCATCATGTCTTCTCACCTTAGGTATAAATCTAAACTTGCAATATTTGGACCTATTACATATAAACAAATCGTTTATACTATCTAGGAACACATGAAAAATCATAACTAAATCGGAACTTCATCTAGAAACATATCAACTCGGCACATTTCTAAATGCTCTTGTTACTCTTGTGACTTTGCCACACTTCACCATTGTTATCTAAATGTTAAGGTCTCTCACTTGTGCCATTCATATTTTTGTTTATTTAACACATCAATTCCTCACCTACTATATTTCAAGTCTTCTAGCACTAATATTTTGACCAATATCATCACCCTTATGTTGCCATTTTTTTTATACTGAGACTCATACCAAATTCAAAATTAATATTTACTAGTAAACCCAAATATCAATATAATTGTCCGCTTTGTATACTTTTACACCAATACTACTATGGGAATTTAAAACACTTGTCCACCAGGACATCATGACAATTATTCAATCCTTGCCTCTTTGTTTACAACATAGAATTACCATCACACGCCACTTCACAAATTAAGTACTACTTATTCACTTACTGTACATTATCTCTCAAATAACTCTATCATGTTATGAATACAATGAGGTTCCCTTTTCAAAATTCATAAGCCTAGATTAGACTTATAACTTTAGGTATACCCTTCTTCTTGTATATATTCACCACTTACACTTAGTAATTACTAACAAAATTGCACATAACCATAACCCATTTCTAGTTAAGGTATACTTTAACTCATATTGATTTGCAACACATACTCTATCTCCTATCCTGAGTTCTTCACAATTCTTCAGTACTTAGTCTACCCATAAGAAAAACTCTTCATTATTGTATTACTAGGTGCATGACTATATTAGCATAGATTGCTTCATCACTATCACCCTTTCATTGATTACTAAACCTCAACATACTTTCCTCTAATTAAGGACTCGTTCACTTATACTGCTCATGATATCATAACGCATGCTACTCTTTCGCCTGTGAATTATGCCCAAGCTCTAAGCATACTTCTTAAAAGGGAACTCAATAGAAACAAGGCTTAATGGAAAGAGTAGAACCCACTTTGAGCTCAAACGCATGATTCAAATGAATATGGGTGCATTTCTATGAAACTTGTTACTTAAATTAATATTGGGCTTCTCTAAAGCCCTTCTGGAATCCCATAAATTTCTCAAACTCTTGCTAAGAACAAATCATTTACATAGAACTATATCTGCTTTTCAACCACATCTAGTATGACGGGTAGTCGAATAATTCTAAGAAACGCATGAGTACGAATAAATCTCCATGACACAATTTTGTATTGAACGATTAAGGTATCAAATAAGGGAATTTTTTTTAAATGTCTAATGTCCATAATTAATAAAAGTGGGGTCCTCACAACCATAAAAAGGATCATACTGGACACGACTTCATAGACACCCTAAAACACTTGAACTCTGTGCTCTAATACCAAGTTTGTCACCACCCGAGTCTACACCCTAGACGTGACCGACACTCAAATCCCATTGCTACTCCCTAAGCGAATCCTCGTTCTATCTAAATACAAGCGGAAGACAAACTTAAGCATGCAAAAGCTTAAAAACTGAACAAAATTAATGAATCTCAAACACAAAATTTATCTCATATGAAAAACTTTGAACAAAATAATATATTAAACTCGTCATAATATAGACAACTTAAGTCTTTAAAGCATAGTAAAATTAATGACTAATAAAAACTTCTTCACTAAACTGCCTATCTATAAAGCCTCTTATTGATAAAGACGTATGTCGGGACAAGACGCACGACATCCTTACTAAACTTAAAAGTAATTGTAATCATCTTGAAACAAAAAGGCTCATCATGTCTAACTCAAACTCTGGGATGTATCAATGAGGCTCCAATTGATTATCCTTAATACATGTGTCTGCATCATTAAAAGATGCAGGACAAATGGCTTAGTCTATGGAATGTACAAACATGAAAGGGAAATTTTAATGTATAACATAAGCTTGAAAAAATGAATAACAACTAAACATACTTACCACTTTTCAAACTCACTCAACTCAACTCAACTTCAAAATAAGATATTCAACTCAAGAATTAGATACTAGGCTTTAAAGATATGATATTCAACTCAATGAAGTATAGATAATTGAATATACTAAACATAAGATATTCAACTCCTGATACTCAACTCAATTCATTTAAGTATAACACAATTTAAAGAAGTGCAATATAAAGAAAAGATATTTTTAAACATGATGTTAATTTTTCGTGTATGAAAAGGATAAAACATAACTTTGAAATGTACATGAAAATACAATTAAGTAATATATATAAATTATACTAACTTATGTGGGAGTTTCTCTAATCGTCAACAATCACATAATAGCTACAATAACGATACAACGATCTAGCTCACGCTTCCACCACATCCTATACTCGGCCAGAGGTAAGACCTACACTACCTAATGTAACCACTAGTCTATTGTGAACAAGTTTCATCAAAAAATTATAAAACTTTTCTACCCATGGTGGATATATAGTTTATGGGGGTTGTGAGTTATCTGAATTCACCCTCGTATCGCTTCTTAATACTACTTTTAAAAATACATTGGCTCTTATGTTTTAGAAACATAGTAAATTTTGTGTTCTAATATTAAAAGTCAAAAATACTTACCTCAAATGCTATCTTGGAAATCTTAGTTTCCTTGATTGCTTGTCTTAGAAAGATATAGTTCTTTTCTAAGACACTCACCCTAAGGCTATTTGGAAATCAAGTTCCCTTACTTGTTTAAATCTGAAAAACATTTAAATTATAATTGGTAATACTGAGTTCCTATATAACTTTGATGAAGATAACTTCAACTAAACTAATTATTTAGTATAAAACTTAAGTCTTAAAACAAAGATAAATTGTTCAAATAAGAATCATGAAAACCTCTAAGAACATTACATAACATCGTCTTAACTTCTAGAATTGACTCTTAACATTCCTCGAATAACAATATGTATTCAAGGATCATTTTCTTATATTTATGAATGATTTTAAGATTTTCAACTTGTAGGATTCATTCAAAATTATGACCATGAGCTACTAAACTCGAGAACTCAAAAGTACTCCTTATCTTAGGATTATTCGACTTTTAAGGTTCATGTAGAATTACGGACATGAACAAATCAACTCAAGGACATCTGGATAACATGTAATAGTAACATTGTTACGAATAAATATTAATATGGAGTAGTAACTCAACACTTAAAGGCTTTGAAGTGGAAGATACCATTGCTATAAAAGATGCTCAACTTATGAAGTTCATGGTGAATTATCTGCATGAAAAAAATTAACTAAAAGGTATATCTAACAAGATGGAACTCAAGAGTATTCCTCTTATAATTATTTTGTTTACTTCCTTAAAACATAGTTCAATCAATGCTAGAACTCAAAGAATTCATAATAGAACTTAAAGGCTTTTCATAAACTCTACTCTTCACTTTCTCTTGAATGTGAATTATTAATTTAAGAGTTTTCGTTCATGACTTGGACAGTAAAGGTGATATGTTATACTCATGAATACATTAATCTCACTCTCATGCTCACTTACTTGAATCGTAAAACAAGTAACTATAAATTTTAGAAGACATCTCAAAGTACTCGATTGGGCTCTTTCAGTAGGTTTGAAAGAACTCTCAACACTTAATCTAAACCTTACTTTGAAATTTTAGTATTAAGTCAAGGTTATTATGCATGTCATAAATAATTTCGAAGTGTTTAGAAGAGTTTTAAGATGTTTAGAAGAGTTTTAAAGTGAAGATACACTATATATGAGCTCAAATGGGATAGTAGATGGAAAATGAGTTCGTGCACAATATCATGAATGGGTCACCATTCCCCTAACATCATATCATGAATTTTAGTGCACAATAGGCGCGCCTCCCTATCCCCCAGGGCGCATCTGGGGTGTGCCGCGCCAATATCCCTTCAAACATCCTTTTGACAATTTTTTCCTCTCATTTTCTTACCCTAAATCTCTTTTAGTTGATTTTTTTCTCAAATTATCCTTAGATTAAATTCCCCAACATAAATAAACACTATTACACTCAAAACAATAACTAATATGTCAAGATATCATAAAAACGCAATAAGATAAGATCTATAAAGAACCTCAAGAACAACTATCAAGAACTTAAATACTTCAACTTTTTGAGAATGAAAGTATTATAAAATAAATTGTTTGGCGTGTGGGTGAATAAACCCAATAGTATGGAATGTTACATACCTCGTAGGGATTGAACCCATGTAGAAAATCTACAACTAAACTCAAGAACATCGATGAACTCCTTCATCCTTTCATATTTTCTCTTTTTTTTTTATCTTCTTTTATCATCTTGAACTCTCAACTAGAACACTTAACGTATATTAGGATTATAAAATTGAACCTAAAACGATTATAAACCTAAAATATAACTAAAAACGAATTAAATCTGACTAGGTAAGGAAAAAATAAAAATACCCCTTACTAAGTTTGGCTAACTTTCCTTAACTGTTCAACCTAACTTCAAAAGGTCATGTCACACTCATCCGAACTCGACACTTAGAGAACTCGGTGGCATTGGAAAAATAATTCAATGATTTTTTCTATGGTGTCTTTTAGAACATCTAACTCATTCTGTTCAAGGAGTTATAGTGGTTTGAAGTTTACCCAAAACTTATACTTATCTCAACTTTCAAAATTCTAAATTTTGCTCTTTTTAATTTTATTCTTTTTTGAAATCAATGTGCTAAATTGTAACACCTTGAAAATTAAAGTTGTGTTGTAAATCCTAACATATGAGTGATAAGGTTTAACTACTGTTCTTAGTCCACTCTTAATGAATATAGGTCTATTAGGAGGTTTAAGAACCAAACTTCCAAGAACGTCCATGACGTGTGGGAAGTTGGTTCAAAGGGGTTTTAGTGTGTCTTAGCCTATTTGAATAACTTTTTGGAGTTGGAAATCTACAAAAAAATTGTGGAAAGGTAGCTAGTAGGTGTTTGATTTGTTTCATGGTTTAAAAGTCTTGGTACGAATCCCAAAGGATAAACCAAGGGCCCTTGAGGAGGACCTTTGAAGCTTAATTCCACAGTGCCGCCCAGTGTGCATCGACGGGATAGAAAATGGCCCATGTATGGATCAATGGGGCGTCGATTCCACCGTCGTCCAAAGCGTAGGCGTGTTGAGAAGGTCCCATCACCCGCACAACCACTGAACTCATCGACAGAGTGCATAGGTGCAGGCTATGATACGTGTATGGATCGACGGGGTGTCGATGCCACCGTCATCCCACACTTAGCCAATGTATAAAAGACCCTCACCTCCACAGTCTCTGAACTCATCAACAGAGTGCAAGATGATAGAGATGAGGGACAGTCGACTTACAAACGACCCATCGATCGGGGTTTCATTTGTAAGGGTCGAGGTTCCTGCCTAATTTATGTTGGTCTCATTTAATGATATAGGGGGTTATGTTGTTTACTTATGGGTTAAGAAAGTCTAATCAAGGTTATTTAACACCCAATATAAATATTCCCAACCCTCATTAATCTAAAGAAAACTCTCAAATAAACTCTCTTCCTTCTGTCTAATTTCTCTCTCTACTTGAACTTATGATTGAAAAATAGCAATGACTAGGGTTTAGGGGTTGGAAAGGAACGAATTCACCATCAAATTATTGACAAACGTTAAGGTATGGGTTGTATTCACCTTTGAAACTCTTTCCTCAAAGGGTTCATTCAAAATATATTTCAATAGTTTAGTTTTCTTATGGATTTCATCGAATTAGGAAATAGAAGTTATGAATTGAGTTGTTGATGATTTAATAAGGTTATATTGAGTACATTAACATGTCGTTGAACTTGGTTATGGTAATTTTTGGTAGTTTGGTCTAAATTGAAGAATATGATCCTCCATCCCTAACCCTAAGTTGTGATCTTGACCTATATTGTATTTTGATCATTCAATTGATTTTGTTATTGATTTGATTACTATAATGTTATTATAATTAAATTAAGATGAAATATAGGCCTATCATTCTTGTCCTTGAGATGTGATTGAGGTTATGAATTGTAATGTGAAATTAGCCTATGTACCTTGTTTTATGTTGTTATCTAGTGTTTAATTGTGTTATAGAGATGCAATTGTCCTTTTTATCTTATTGGTTATCAATTTGTGATGATTTTACTCCCCAAATTGGGTTGAGTTATGGGGTGATGGTAAGACCTTGATGATAGAATATGAGTAATACTTGGTAATCTTAGAATCTCTATTTTTTTCCAATTGTGATTAAATGTTGTTAAGAATGATATTACATTTTTGTATGCCATATACTAGTATTATAGGATGGTATAATGATTAATTGAAATTTCTTGACTATGTTGTGAGGTTGGTTGTGGTGTAAGTGATATAAGGATGATGAAAACTACCAATGTGCCTAGATATGCTATGAAATGCTAATGTGTTAAACTCACTCATATGAATTGTAATGAAATGACTTATACTCATTCTTATTGAGCTATTGATTATGAATATTATAGTAGGGGTAGACCCTATAACCTAAACTAAGTTATGATCGATGATTAAAGGATTAAAGACATTTCAATAAGGGGACTTATCTCAGAACAAAGTGAACGTAGCAATGGGAGGTGATGACTTCCCAAAGAGGAATATTCGCCCTATAGTTCTATATGAGATGTTGACTTCTCAAAGAGGAATACTTATATAATGGATTTTCATGAGAAGAGTCCCCAAATACTAAGTTGTAACAAGAGGGAATATACTATCTCGTAGTTCTTGAAAGATGTTACCCCATAGGAAGACTAGCTAGTGGATCCATGTAACGACCTGTTTAGTCGTTTTGAGCAGCAGATTTTATTTCTGGAAAAACTGGCTAAGATTACGGACACCACGACGGACCGTCATAGGCACGACGGCCCGTCACAGATGTCTCATTCCAGAACACTTAGAATTCTGAAATTGGGTACTGAAAATCGACTCTCTGAACTTCGTAACGAACTTGCAGGACGGACCGTCACAGTCCACTCGAGTTTTAAAGGCTGCGACGACCTGCGTGACGGACCGTCGAAGGCACGACGGCCCGTCACAGGTCGCGTAATCCCAGTTGGAATCGGATTTCTGGTTAAGTTTTAAGGGACGTTTTGGACTACTCTTTCCTTAATTATGGATTTCGTGGGTTTATATTAATAACTCAAATTCTTGAGGGATAAAAGAGGTAACTTTGGATTAATTAGTGGGGTATTATTGTCATCTTTTACACTTAATTATATGTTAATTAGGGTAAAAGAAAGAGGGTTTGAACAAAAGAAAACAGAAAGAGAAAAAGAGAGAGAGAGTCGAACGAGAAAGAGAGAAAACAAAGAGGATAGCAAAGCTTTGGGAAATTGCTTGTTGATTCCAATTCTTCGGTGGTGGTAGGTTATGGTTATTTACGATATTCGTATTGAACTCTTAATAGATAATGATATGTATTGGTGGTATTGTAAACCTGTCTATATGCTTAATTGTATGCTTGCATGAACATGATTATGTGATTTTGATAAACAAGCATGATTAAAACCATTGAATCCCAAATCTTGAAAGAAACTTTAATCTATGTTATTAATGATGATGCCTTGGTATAAAAGAAGGCTTGGTGAATTAAAGTAATGGGATTGATGATGCCTTGGTATAGAGAAGGCTTGATGAACGGATACAATGAGATTAGTGGATCGGAGTGTCACGTTCCGACACATAGTATTAGTGGATCGAAGTGTCACGTTCCGACACATAGTATTAGTGGATCGGAGTGTCACGTTCCGACACATAGTATTAGTGGATCGGAGTGTCACATTCCGACACATAGTATTAGTGGATCGGAGTGTCACGTTCCGACATATAGTATTAGTGGGACGGGTGTCACGAACCGACACGTAGAATTAGGGGATCGGAGTGTCACGTACCGACACATATAGGGGATCGGAGTGTCACGTTCCGACACATATAGGGGATCGGAGTGTCACGTTCCGACACATATAGGGGATCGGAGTGTCACGTTCCGACACATATAGGGGATCAGAGTGTCACGTACCGACACATAGTGGTAGGGGATCGGAGTGTCACATACCGACACAAGAGGAAGAAAGATAATGAATCTTGAAAGATGATAATATACTCAACATAATGAACTTAATTCCCAAATGAGCATGGTATTGAAGCTTGAGCCCTTATGGATGAACTTAATGGTACTTATTGATGATTATAGTACTTGTTGTTGTTACATGTTGAGTTTATAGTTGATTTATGATATTAACTGATATATACTGTTTTCTTTTTTGAGTTGGCCGATGATATCTACTCAGTACTTGTGGTTGTACTGACCCCCCCTACTTTTTTGTTTTCTTCTTTGTTATTTGTGGAATGCAGCAAACGTTCCGTCAACTTCAACTCAACAGTAGATCTAGCCAGTCTTCACTACCTTCGGAAATTCAGGGTGAGCTAATGCGTCTAGCTTGGACTGGATCTTCTTCTTCAAGTCTTGATGCCTTGAACTTCCGGCATGGACTAGCTTTTATTTGTTTTAGCTTCTTAGACGTTTTTAGTTTAGTAATTTGAGGATAGATGTTCTTGTGATGATGACTTCCAGATTTTGGGGATAATAATAATAGTTATTGATTTGATTTTATTAATGAGTGAAGTCTTCCGCATTACGTTCTGTTGATATATGTTGAAATGTTAAGGTTTAGATTGGTTGGTTCGCTCACATAGGAGGGTAAATGTGGGTGCCAGTCGCGTCCCCGATTTGGGTCATGACAATCCACCTAGAAAGGTATGTTTGTATTTGGTTCTACTTTGTCTAGTGACCACCTTCCATCGGAGTAAGGGTTTACAACACCGAATTCCATACATAGCTCATGTGGTCTAAGTCGGTTAAGGCAAGTGTTCCCTTAAGTAAAATAAACTAAAGAAGTATAAAGTAACTAAGGTGACTTGAGAGGTTTAACTTAGCCTAGGTAGGGATATGGGACTCTAGCTATGCCTTGCACTAGTTGACTTTGATGGAAGATGTAGAAATTGATATTTTGTTAGAATATGATAATGATATATAAGATGATAATATGTTGATGATACAATGTAAATGTCTATGCATGATGATGATTATTCTCTTGATATATGTAGTTGGACTATATTGTTAATATTGGAGATTGTTTATGTTTTCTTGTTGAGTTTACTTTGTTTGTCAAGGTTAGGAGGATTTGCTTGATCAGTGCACTTGTTGACTTGATAAGGATTCATGATTAGTTCTTTTTCTTATTATGATATGATTGGCTCTTATTCATTCTAGTTATATTATTCCTTGATGTTAGGGTTGTAGTAAATAATGGTTTCGAGTATATTGTGATAAGTATTACTTGTTGAGATACTAAGCATGTTTGGTTGGTTGATATGTATTACCTGACTTTGCATTAGGCCCCTAAAGGGGTAATTTGGCATTTGATAATTAAAAGTCCTTTTTAACATGTTTTGCTTGTGTATGTGCATAAGGTCTCATACTTAGTACATTTAGAGTACTAACCCAATTTTCTTTCTTCCTTTCATCCAAGTGGGGTAGGTCGTCAACTTCTGAGGGCAATTCCATCATCTAGCTTATAGATTTTGTTATGACCTGAATGACTCTTTCATTTCATTCCTTTTAACTAAGTATTGTACTCCAGTATGACCTCTATGTGGTATTGTTGGATTGATGTAAGGGCTATGCCCAATATTTGATAATAGTTTAAATGGAATGAGATGAGACAATCTTTGAGACTATTTCTACATTTTATATATTTGTATGTTCAATAAAAGTAGAAGTCTATGTAACCTTTCTATACGAAGGGTCTATATATAATCAATATGGATATATATTATGTGTATGTAGAGGTCTATGTAAGCCTCCAAGTAGTTATGATGAAAATTTTAAATTTTCCCAAATTTTTCAAACAATGAATGTAATGACGTAATACTAAGAGCCTAGTCTTAGTCCTTAAAAAGGACGACGATGCATGTTACATCTATGCGGTAAACCGGGATGTGACAAACTTATTATCAGAGCATAAGGTTGAATATCTTTGAGTTATTATTCATAATTGTGAAGCGCGTCACACTTATGAGTAGGAAGCTATATGATTCTTCGAAATCAGTGTCTTTCTTCGAAATCTTATATCTTGCCAATAGAGTATACTTATGGTGTGCTTTTACACCAAATCCTATTGTTGTGCTTATAGAAAGCATGATCACTACAAGGAATGCGGCTCGAAGAATTGAGGAGGAAGTTTCTAATGTAGGAGCTCCTCCCCATGTTGACCAAGTTCTTCCACTTGTGAAAAAACACTAACGTTGATCAAGCCCCGGCTAGCCCTCAACCTATGACGGAGGCAGAGATGAGAGCTATTCTTTGTCAAATGGAAAAAGCCATTACCACTCAAGTACAATCCGTGAAAGTTAAAGTACAAGCTATTACGACCCAAGCCTATCTGAATATTGCTCCCTGTCCTCATCAACAAGTCACTACTATGGCTTTCTGTCTAAGGGACATTACTCGAATAAACCCTCCTACTTTCTATGGGTCTTAGGTTGACGAAGACCCTAATAATTCATCTATGAGGTCTACAAGATACTAAATACTATGGGGGTGTCTTCATGTGAGAAGACTGAGTTGGCCACATACCAACTCAAGGATCTGGCTCAAACATGGTATGTTCAATGGAGGCATAATAGGCCATTAAGGGGTGGTCCAGTGACTCGGGAGATCGTTAAGGCGACTTTTGTAAATCGATTCTTCCTTAGGGAGATGAGGTAGGAAAAAGTGGTGGAGTTCATCAATATTCACCATGGAAGAAGGAGTGTCCATGAGTACTCTTTCGAATTCATTATGTTGTCCATATATGCTCCTTTTTTTGTCTCCAATCCTAGACACAATATGAACTCTTTTGTAATGGGGGTGTTGGAGGACTTACAAAAGAAGTGTCAATCGGCCATGCTACATGACAACATGAACTTTTCCCGTCTTATTGTGTATGCAAAAAGGGTTGAGGAGGCAAGGGCTAAGCCAAAAAGTAGATATGCTAAGAGAGAAAGGTCATGTAATTGAGGTTCTTCAAACAATAGGGTTGAAATACAAGACAAGCCTAGATTTAAGAAGCGAGTTTCATATATAGTGCCTTCCAAATTCCCAAAATCTTGAAGTGATAGGATGTCCAACCCTAAATTCAAGAGGGTAAATGGTACTAATTCACCAAATGAGAAGCCTACATGTGCCAATAGTGGAGAGAGTTATCTTGGTTAGTGCTTGGTAGGAACAGAAAATTGCTTTAGTTGTGGAAAATGTGGTCACAAGATGAGAGATTGTTCAAACTTGAAGAGTCAAAACACGGGTAGCGGTCAACCCTAAACAAGTGGTTGTTATTATGCTCCAAAGAAACGCTTCTATGCTTTCCGTTCTAGGGGGGAGCAAAAGACTTCTCCCGATGTGGTGACCAGTATGTTGAAAGTTTTTTTCCCTTTATGTACATGCCTAACTTGATTTCAGTGCTACTTTATCATTTTTTACACCTCTAGTTGCTAAAAAGTTTAATTTTTTACCTGATATTTTGCGTGAACCTTTTATAGTGTCTACTCCGGTAGGTGAGTCGGTTGTCGCAAAAAGGGTGTATTGAAATTGTCCAATCATGTTGCCCGATAGAGTTTGTATGAAGATGTAGTAGAACTCGATATGCTTGCCTTTGATGTTATATTGGTGTGGATTGGTTTCACGCATGCTTTGCATCCATTGGTTGTAGGACAAGAGTGGTGAGGTTTAACTTTCCAAATGAACTCGTTGTTGAGTGGAAGGGAGGAAATTCTATTCGAGTTCGTATTATTTCTTGTCTTAAAGCATGCCAAAAGATCTCAAAAGGTTGTCTATATCATATTGTAAGAGTCAAAGATATAGACTTCGAAGTCCCTCCCATCGAGTCGCTACCGTATTGAGTAAGTTTCTGGAGGTCTTCCCCAATGACCTTAACGATATTCCTCTCGAATGGGAAATTGACTTTGGCATTGATTTGCTATCGGATACAAATCTCTTATCAATTCTTCCTTATCAGATGGTTCCAGCCGATTTGAAAGACTTGAAGGCTCAACTTAAGGATTTACCAGATTAGAGTTCTATAAGGCCTAGTATTTCTCCGTGGGGTGCTCAGGTTTTGTTTGTGAAGAAGAAAGATGGGTCCTTGAGAATATGTATTGATAACTTCAAACTCAACAAGGATCCCATTAAGAATAAGTATCCTCACTCTCGGATTGACAACTTGTTTGATCAACTCCTAGGGTGGAGTTACTTTTCAAAAATTGACTTGAGACAGGGGTATCAGTAATTTAGGGTGAGAATTGATTATATAACAAAGACGGCCTTTATCACTAGGTATGGACAATATGATTTCTTGGTCATGTCTTTCAATCTCACTAATTCTCCTGCGGTGTTTCTGGACCTAATCAATAGAGTGTTTCGGAATTACCTAGATTCATTTGTCATTTTCTTCATTAACGACATATTTGAATATTCGAATTATGAGGGTGATGATTCAAGAATCTTCCTAGATGATATTGTGTGTCGCTATAGCATCCCTTTATCAATCCTATCGGATCGGGGGACACAATTCATATATAGATTTTGGAGGTCCTTTAAAAAAGGGTTGGGTACTACGGTGAAGTTGAGCACCACTTTTCATCCCCAAATGAATGATCAAGTGAAACGTACAATACAAACCCCTGAAGATATGCTTAGGCCATGCATTATTTATTTTAATGGGAGTTGGGATAAACATTTATGTTTGGTGGAGTTTGGCTACAATAATAGTTTTCATTCATCCATTTCCATGGCTCCCTATGAAGCCTTGTATTGTAGGAGGTCTAGATCTCCTAGTGGATGGTTAGAAGTGGCTGATCCATTGCTTCACGATCCCAAGTTTATTTATAAGACTTTGGAAAAGGGTCATATCATAAGGAATCGGTTGCAAACAACGTATAGTCGGCAAAAGTTTTATTCCCATCATAGGAGAAAGGAATTGGAGTTTGAATAAAGTGATAAGGTGTATTTGAGAATTTAATAAATTAAAGGGGTGGTTATATTTGGCAAGAAAGTGAAGTTGAGTCCTCGTTATGTGGGTCCCTATCAAATCTTTAAAAGGGTTGGTAAGGTTGCCGATGAATTGAAACTTCCTCCATGTTTCTATGTTGAAAAAGTTTATCGTTGTTCCTAAGTTCATTCTTCCTATTGAGGGTATTGGTATCAAGGATAACCTCTCGTATAAGAAAGCTCCGGTTCTAATTCTTTATAGGCAAGTCAAGAAGTTGAGGAATAAAGAGGTGGTTTCCGTAAAGGTGTTATTGAAAAATCATCTAGTAACGGTGCAACATGAGAGGTCGAGACCGACATGAAGTCCCGTTATCCTCATCTTTTTTGAGAATTAAGGTTAGTAATTCTTTTAATAATGTAAATATTACAAGAACTTAAAGTTTCTTGAATTTTGGGTGATGTTTTGCACATTATGCATTTTTGAAAAAATTACAGTGAAGTTACTAGAGTTTTTCTTTTAAAAAATTGAAATTTTGATTTTTGCTTTTTTTGTGTTATGTTGTGAATTTTTTTATGGTGAGTCTATATGAAATGATATGTAGCATGTTGTTAAGTGTAACTTTTTGCTAATTGACTCCTTTAATATATGCTGAGCTCATTATAAATGTGAGAAGGACATACCTCATGATGAAGTGTTCTTAGCCTTATGTGTCGTAATATGAGTTTTGATATATGCCTTGTTGAAATTATATGATTTATGTTTTTTTGATATTGTTGATCGCAATGTGCTTCTAGTATTGAGTCTATTCCTTCGTTCAAAATAGTTTGGGTGTCATTTGGCGACGAATGTTCCTAAGGGGGGGGATAATGTAACACCTCGAAAATTCAAGACGTGTCGTAGTGCCTTACATAGGAGTAATAAGGTTTAAGTACCATTTCTATGTCAATTTTTAATGAATAAAGGTCATTTAGAAGGTTTAAATACTAAAACGTCCAAGAACGTCTATGACGTCTGCGAAGTTTGTTCAAATGGGTGTTAGTGTGTCTTAGCCTATTTTACTATCTTTTAGGAGTCGGAAATGTATCAAAATTTGTGGAAGGGTAGATAATATATGTTTGAGTTGTTTCATGGTTGAATTATTTTGGTACGAATCCCCAAGGACAAACCAAGTGCCCTTGAGGAGGACCCTAATAGTTTAATGCAACACTACTTGGCAGTGTGCATCGACGGAACAGAACATGGACCGTGTGTGGATTGACGGGGTGTCGCCTGTACAATCTTTGAATTCACCGACAAAGTGCACGACAAGAGAGGTGAGGGACCGTCGAGTCACAGACGACATGTCGGTCAGTGTTTAATATATGAGGGTTGAGTTTTCTGCCTAATTTAAGTTGGTCTCATTTAATTAGATAGGGGTTTAGGTAGTGTAATTAGGGGTTAAGGAAGTCTAATTAAGTTTATTTAAGACCCAATATAAATACTCCCAACCCTTATTAATCTAAAGACAACTGTCAAATAAACTCTCATTCTTCTCTCTTATTGATCTCTCTACTTGAACTCACCCGTGAGAACTACCAAGGATTAGGGTTTAATGGATGGAAAGAAACTATTTCACCATAAAAATGTTTCCAAACATTAAGGTATGGGTTCTTTTCATATTTGAGACTCTTTCCTCAAAGGGTTCCTTCAAATTAGATTCAAAACATGAGTTGTGGATGATTTCTTTAGGTTATAGTGAGTAGATTAATACGTAATTCAACTAGTTTATCGTAATTGTCGATGGTTTGGTCCAAATTCATGAATTTGATCCTCCATCCCCAACCCTAAGTGGTGATCTCGACCTATATTGTAATCTGATCAATCAATTGAGTTGATTATTGATTTGATTATTATCCAATGGTGTCATTATGAAAAAATTAAGATGAGTTATAGGCCTATCAGGCTAGTTCTTGAGATGTGATTTAGGTTATGAATTGTAATGTGAAATTAGAATATGTACCTTGTCTTATGTTGTGATCTAGTGTTGAAATATGTTATGGAGATGCAATTGGTCTTCATATCTTATTAGTTATCATTGTGTGATGATTTTACCCCCTAAATTGGGTTGAATTATGGGTTAATGATATGACCTTGATGATAGACTATGAGGAAGACTTGGTAAGTCTGAGAATCTAAATTTTTATTCCCAATTGTGATTAATTGTCGTTATGTCATGATATTACATTTGGGTATGCCTTATTCTAGGATTGTAGGGTGGTGTGATGTTGAATTGAAATGTCTTGACTATGTTGTGTTGTTGATTAAGGTGCATGTGATATAAGGATTGTTAAAACTATCAATGTGCCTTAATATGCTATGATATGCTAATGTATTAGCCTCACTTACATGAATTGTGATGAAAGGACTTATACTCATACAATTTTTATGGAGTTATTGATGATGATTATTTTACAAGGGACCGTACGACCTAAACTAAGTTATGGTCGATAATTAAAGGCTTAAAGACATTTCAATAAAGGGAATTAGCTTAGCACCGAGTGAACTTGACAATGGGAGGGGATGACATTCAAAAGAGGAAAATTCGCCCTATCGTTCTATATGAGATGTTGAATTCCCAAAGAGGAATTCTAATCCAATGGATTCCCATGAAAGGAGGCCCCAACTACCAAGTGGTATCAAGACGGAATATACTATCGCTTAGTTTTTCAACTATGTTGCCCCCATAGAAAGACTAGATACTGGATCAACCTTCAAAGCTATGTTTTTGTGTTGTTTTACTTTTGCCGGTAGACCACCTTCCATCGGTGTTAGGGTTTACAACTCCGAATTACATACTTAGCACATGAGGTCTATGTTTGTTAAGGCAAGTTTTACCTAAAGTAAAATAAAGTAATGAAGTCTAAACTAAGGTAATTTTAGAGGTTTAACTTAGCCTACGTAGGGGTATGGGACTCTACCTCTGCCCTGCACTTATTGACTGTGATGATAGCTTTAGGAAGTTGATATTATGTAAGCCTATGATAATGATATATATGATGATAATATTTTGATGATCCAATGTAAATGTCTATAACCTAGTTCCGCTCTCAACTTGATAAACACCAACCATTTACTCTTGGTACTTGTTTTATTTCAAAACATTGCAACGCTTTCATTGCACAAAACCCCCTTTTAATTATTGTTCTGGAAAGTAATTTACTAAATAGAGTTAACCGTACGTTTAAGTTAAGTCTAAATCATTTTCCTCGAAGGAGTGACCCGAACCTAATAGTTGGGTTCTTTAGTTCATACGACTGCTTATACATCTTTAGGGAAGTGTAATTTGAGCGTATCAGAGAATCAACATGATATTTTTTTAATCAGGACAACAACAAGCATGCTCAATACAACTCGTACAAAGACTACATGCTTCTATCACATTTAAGTGCAAGACAACCATGAGATATAAAACATTGAAATCAAAGTTCATTTAAGCATGGATCTCACAAAAACATGCACATATGAAGGAAAACCAATGACAAGTTCAACATTACACATAACTCTTAATATATGTTAAATTAAGAGAAACTTAGAACTCCAACCTTGTCTAGGAAATATAGGAAAAAGATTAGAATTCAGGGATTTCATGTCGTCCTAGGTATCCCATGTCGAACCCTAAACTAGGTGGTTTCTCCATAGTACTTTTATAAAGGCAACCTCTTTATTCCTTAATTTGTTAACTTGACAATCTAAGATCTCAACTAGAACCTTTTCACAAGAAAAGTTCTCACTCACCCCTAACCTTAAAAAAATAGAATAAACTTCGGGTCACCTATAAATTTCTTAAGCATAGAAATATGGAATAACGGATGAACTGGGGCCAATTCGTTTGGCGATACTAACTCATATAAAACATTCCCGACAAGCATAAAAATTTCATAAGGCCCATATACCGAGAAATAAGTTTCCTCTTTTTACCAAATCTCATTATCCCCTTCATGGTAAGATCTTCAAGTAGACCCTATCACCTACCTCAATCTCAAGGTCGGTTATTCTATTATTGGCATAAGACTTTTGCCGACTATGAGAAATTCTCAACATTTCTCTTATGAGCCGAACCTTTTCAATGATTTTGAAACATGCTCGGGACTAAGAAGAGGAAATAACATACATCAAACCACCCAACTGGAGGTGTACACCTCCTGCCATAAAATGCTTATAATGGAGCCATGGATAAACTTAAATGGTAACTACTGTTGTAGGAAAACACTATCCATGGTAGATGATCTTCCTAATTACATTTGAAGTGAATAATAAATTCCCAAAATATATCTTCAAAAGTTTCTATGAAATGTTCCGCTTGGCCATCCGTGTGAAGATGAAATGTTGTGCAAAGATTTACTTTAGTGTAAAGCCTATCTTCGAATGACTTCCAAAATTTAGAAGTTAATTTTTTACCTCAATAAAAAATAATGGACAAAGGAACTCCATGAAACTTCATTATCTCTCTATTGTACACCTTAGCATAATCCGCAGCCGAATAAGTAACTTTGACAAGAAGGAAATAGGATGATTTCATCATCCTATCCTAAATTACCCAAATGTGGTAATTTTGACTTCGAGTTCGAGGGAAAACTACAACAAAATCAACGTTGAGATCCTCCCACTGCCAAGTGGGGATATCAATAATTTGTGATAGGCCTCTCGACCTTTGATACTCGGCTTTGACTTTTTAACAATTTAGACATTTAGGAAAAACAATTTGCAATAACACTTCTCATTCGTTCAACAAAGATTTTTCTTGCAGGGTTTGATACATTTTGGTAGCAGACAGATGAGTGGAATATCGGGAACCGCGAGCCTCTTCCAAAATTCTCTCCCTTAATGCATCTATATGCGGCACACATAATCTACCTTGGTTCCTAAGTGCCTCATCTTCTCCTTTGGAGAGAGTCTCCAAAGATTTTCTAAGAAATGATTCCTTCAACTCCACCAGCACAGGATCTATATGTTTCTTATACTTCACCTAACCAGTAGGAGACTCAGAGTTTTGATGAGCCACGAATCCTCGTATTGGAGAATCTTCTATTCGAACACGCAACCGGGACAACCTATGTATATCTCTTACTAACTCATTCTTCTGTTCAACCACTTGAGTCACACTACCCATTGACAGTCGACTCAAGGCATCCGCAACCACATTGGCTTTTCCAAGGTGGTAGAAGACCTTTATGTAATAGTCTTTAAAAAATATTAGCCACCATATTTGACATAGATTCAAGTCATTTTTTATAACACACATTGGAGACTTTTATGGTTGGTGCATGCATCTACGTGAATCCCATGAAGGTTGTCTCCAGATCTTCAAAGAAAACACTACAACCGCTAGTTCAAGTTCTTGTGATGAACAATTCTTCTCATGTACTTTTATTTTCCTCGAGGCATATGCTATCACCTTACAATGTTTATGAGAACACTACCAAAACCTACTCGATAAACATCACAATACACAACAAACCCTTCAGTACCGTCCCGTAAAGTCAATATTAGAACAAAGGAATGTTAATATGTCATTTCTTGGAAAACACTTTTGCAAGCCTCCGTCCACTCAAACTTGACTTTATTTTGTGTTAGGGTTTTAAATGGTGAATCAATAGATGAAAAACTATCTACACCCCTCATTTCATACCTAACTAAACAAAAGAATCTTCCAAAGTCGGAAGGAATTAGGCGTCTAAGACAATTCCTAACTACTTACATCTTTTTTTATTGACCTCTACAACCTCACTTGAAATAATATGTCCAAGAAAAATTACTGACATTAGCTAAAATTCGCACTTATCAAATTTTGAAAACAGTTGTCTATGTTTAAAGAATTGCAAAACTATCTTGAAGTGGTTCATATAGTCATTCTCACTCCTTTAATAAACAAAAATATCATCAATAAAGACAATCACAATCATATCAGATAACTTTTAAGCACTCGATTAATCCGGTCCATCGAAGCTGCCGGAGCATTAGTTAACAAGAAGGACATGACTAAAAACTTGTATAGACCATATTTTGTTTGGTAGATCATTTTTCAGAATATGAACACCTCTCACTATAATTTGTTATAACTCCACCTTAAATCAATCTTTTAGAAGTAAATATGTCCTTGGAGTCGGTTAAGCAAATCATCAATCTTATGGAGTGGATACTTATTCTTTATAGTGACATTGTTCAATTGCCTGTAATCAATACACATCCTATGTGAACCCTCTTAATTTTTCAAACATAGAACTAGTTCATTTCATGGATATATGTTTTGTCAAAATAAACTATTATATAGAGAATCCTTAAATTGAGATTTAATTTCATTCAATTAAGTTGAGGCCACCCAATAAGCAAAGATTGAGATGGGTTTGCATATCCTGCAATAAATTAATACTGAAATCCATTTTCCTTTGGGAGGAATTCTGACATGTTATCGGGAAACACCTCTGAAATATCCTTCACCACAGGGACCTACTATAAAGGAAGAGTCTCGGACTCATGATGCTTGAATCTCTTGATATGATAGAGACATCCCTTAGAAATAAACTTTAGAATATTTTATACGTGAAATAGTTCGACCTATAGGGTTTAAAATTCTCCCAATAAATTCTAAAATGAGTTCATTAGGAAATTGAAACATGACTACTCAGGTTCTACAATAAATTAATGAAACACTAGCATATAGCGTATACACCCCTAATGTGATATTAAAATCCAACAATTCAAATACTACTAAATTGACTTATGTGATTCTATTGGGAAATTAAGTGAGACAACCCTATAGACTATTTTAGCAACAATAGAATAACCTACTAGGTTAGAAATAGAAGAAGGTTAATCTAGGACATCAAACTTCATAGAAACTAATAGAGTTACAAAGGATAAAGTGCCACCGGCGTACAACAGTGCATAAACATTAACTGAAAATACTCATAACAACCGGTAACAACATCGGACATCCCTCTTGATCACCTTGGGATTAGAGAAAAGGGAAGCAATTCTTTTTAGGAGTATCGGAGAAAAGATAAGGTTTTTGGTCTTGAGAATTCCCCTTCTTTGAATCTTCAACATAGGAAAATCTCTCATTATGTCTCCACTTATACTGCAACCACAGAAATTACCCATGCCATCTAGGCACTTGAATCATGCTTCTTACCACACTTTCCACAATTTGAATTTTCAACATAAGAACCACCACTTTTATTACCTTAGTTTAGGATTATACATCCCAATTTTGTTAACCCTTGCAGTGTTAGATGGACCTTGGTTGGAAAACCTCCGCTTGAAGCTTGTCTTATCTTGAACTAGAAATGTAGCCTTTGAAGAATTTCCATCATCTACCCTTTACCACTTAGATTCCCTATCAATTTGCTTATGGTTTTGTTCCTTAATGTTTCGGCATGAAATATGATAAGAGAGATGTGCATGGAAGAAATCAACATTGCCGACCTACATTAATTTTTCACAAGATTGGATATGCTTATAAAACTTTTTTTCATCTTAGACCTACAGTCCGCAACAATAGTAGAAGCACGTTTAGATATTTGAGTATACGTGAGGCTATACTCCCTCACACTTATAACCCCCAGCAAAGATTCATAAATTAATGCATTTTACTCTACCTCAATTCAAAGGGTATGTAACTATCAAGGAAATTCGCCTTAAATCATGCCTAACTTATCAGACCTTCTCTAATAGGTCTTTCATCTTTACATTGTTCATAGAAAACTTGAGCTACATCTTTGAGTTAGTAGGAGGAAACTATTCAGAGGCCACACCTATAATATCTAATACCTTAAAAACTTGTTCTATGAACCCTAGTGGGTCCTTATCTTCTTTGGAGCTAAATAAACTAGGGGGATTCATCCTTGTGAAACCCCTAATTGGAGAAAAAATTGTGCTAGAATTGGGGTTCACTTGAACCCTAGCGTCCTTATACACTTATGTTGCCAACACTAAAGTTAACGTATGACTGGTCATCCTTAACACAACATTATAAATAGCTCAATCTTCTAGAGGAGCTTGGGGTTATGAGGAACTTGAGGGGAACCTTCTGATTAACATTCTCCTCCTTAGCCCTCCTTGCATTAGTCCTTGTTGTATGTATTGCCTATAAGCACAAGAAAGGGTTATAAGAAAGGAATACATAGAGTAAAGAATCTTAGGAATGACCGATGAATGACAAAAGAGTTAAAGTTCCTAAACATCTCATAGCCTCTGAATCATAATTGTGGCGTGCTTCACACCAATGAACAAAACTTTTGTAGACGTGGTATTTCTCCACATCAATCGTACAATATTTCCAAACCTTAAGCTATGATACCATGTTTTTGACGACCCAAGAGCACCCCTAGTCAAAAGTGGCAGCGTCACCTTGAAGAGGTCTTCGACAAGCCCTTAGCATTCATCATCACATATATTCATAGAAACATATGGATTTTTTTAAAACTTCCACAACTTAGAAGTCACATTATTCTATATATTTTAAAATAAAAACTATGTCTCATAATACTATTAAGACATAGGAATGTGAATTGGGATTTAGACCTTACATCAAAAAAAAGTCATAGAATAGGATAGAACAACATAGTGTATCAAATATACAAAATGAACTAAACCTCGAATCATAGGTTTTTTGTCCCAAGACTTGAGGACTCACAAATTTGGGAAAGAAAATCAATAATTTTTCAGAAATTTCATGGAATAACCCGTATTTTCCCAAATCCTTGATCTTGCTTATGAATTGATGGGAATTGATGAATGTGTTTATTGCTAAACTTGTTTTGACAATCCTAATAAATTTATGGACTGCCTAGGGTCATGTGTTCTTTAGATTGAATCTAATTCTTAAAGAATTTGTGATGAACCCTATTCCTCTAACCCTAGTTTATGAATTGATGTTGAATTGGTCATTGATGATACAATTGTCAAATTTCTTGTATAAATTTCTATTGTATGATGTTATTAACCCTATTGATGGGTAAATATTATTTTTTGATGGTATGACCATTGAAGGAGGCTAATGAAGGATGATTGGTAAGACTTTCTGTTCTTATCCTTACTTCAATTATAATGGTTTATACTTGATGATGATGTTCGATTGAACCGTTATATGCGATTAGATCTAGTAGGTGATGGAATGATGATTGTGATTGAAATATCTTGAATATCTGAGTTTTGATATTATGATTTCGGTATGATGAAATAAGGTTGATTTTGAATAACTTATGTGCTTTACTATGATACAATAACAGTGTTTTAATCTCACAACTAGAAGGTTGTAATGAAAGGACATTCTCATGCAATACCTATTGAGCTAAATGAAATGCTATACAAGGGAGTTATTCTCCTATGACATACATTAAGCTATGATTGATTAATAAAGGCTTAATGACATTCCAAAAGGGACTTTCTCTTAGCACAAAGAGAACTAGATATGAGAGTTGTCCCTTCCTAATGTGGGAAGGTAGGTTAATAATGGTTCTTATAGAATAAAGATTACAATGTAATTTTGCATAAAGAGGTTCTCAAGTATTTGTCCTAGTTGTTGAACTATGTTTCCGCAATAGGAATACTAACCAGTGGATCCACCTAGAATATTATATTCATGTTTTGGTCTACCTTGGCAAGTAGACCATATTCATTCGTTATAGGTTTTCATGACACTAAATTCCACATTTAACTCATGGGGTCTATGTTGGTTAAGACAATTTTTCCTGAAAGTAAAATTAAAAAATGAAGATAAGCACTAACTTAGTGTAGTTATGGATACGGGACTCTCTCTATATATTGCACACCTTTTCCTTGAGGGAAGTCCTAGGAAGTTTTTCTTATGTTATTATGTATTATGATATCATGAAATGTATAATGTTGACCTTATTTGATGTTACTCTTATATGATGTTGCTTATATTGATGAACATATCATTGGTCAAAATCGCTATCTGTAGTGATGACTACCTATGATGATATGTATTATTAAGCAAGTCATTACTTATGATCTATTATCTTGTTTACTTGGTTGTGTGGGGTTATGAGGCGCCAAATGAGCATTTTACTTGTTGGATGGGGATAGAATTGTTTGTAAGGGTCTTGTAAATTGTTGATATTACTTATTGAACATGAATTTCTAATGTGAAATGATGATGATTTTGTTCTTGTTAATGAGTATTTCTTAAGTTGTTGTGATCCTTGTGTTGTATATTCTCTCTTGTATGTCCATAAAGTCTTTAAAATGCCTTAGCATCGTCATAAAGAAATGGTTCCTTTCATGCATGTCTTCAAATGATTTTATGTTCATATATCAATGCTTAGTACAAGTGGTGTACTAACCAATATTTATATGTTTTCTAAAAATAACTAGGTTCCGGCCATTGAGTTCCTAGGAGGCCGATTGAAGAAGACATGGACTTTCTCTGCTAGTGTTGGTAAGTCCTCATGTTCGGGGTGCATTCTTGCTTTGAAGTTGAATTGTCATAAAGACATTGTTCTTTCATTTATCATTTGGATATTGATGTAAGCTTATAACTGCATATTGACTTTGTATTGGTTATGTCCAAACTTTTGTACTCTCATTAGATTGTTAAATATGAGACAAAGTATAGACTAATTCCTCCGTATTGATTATGTTTTTTAAACGAAAAGCCTAAGTAATATTCATATGTGAGGAGTCTAAGTAAACTCCATATGTAGTATGCGAGAGGTCTATGTAAAACTCAATATTTGTATATAGTTGAAGAGTTTTATTTTTCCGCATTTTTAACCGATGAAATAAAATGATGAATTCTAAGAGTATAGTCTTAGTTATCTCTGATGACGGCGACACCGATTATGGCTAGAGGGTGGTCCCCGGTCATGATGAAATCCGCCTATGTTTTTAGGATCACAAGTTGGTGAGGATTCACAAAACTTCATAGATGAGTTTAGAAGATACTTGGAGTGATGCAAGTGAAAAGTAATAATAGGGTATATTTTGCATAATACCAACATAAGGATATAACTTATATGTCATGTACTCAATGAAAAGAAAACATGGGTACAAATGTAGCTCCTATCACTCGCGAATGCTTTAATGAGAATTTTCTGCACGGGTTCTTCCTAAGAGAGTTGAGGGAGGAAAGAGGTCACGAGTTCATGAACTTGAGCCAACATAATTGTAACGACCTGTTTTGTCGTTTTGAGCAGCAGATTTTAATTCTGGAAAATTGGCTGAGACGATGGACCCCACGACGGATCATCATGGGCACGACGGACCGTCGTAGGGTCTCGTTTCAGAACACTTAGAAATTCTGAAATTGGATACTGAAATCGACTCTCTAAACTTCGTAACGGAATGGCAGGACGGACCGTCACAGGCGTGACGGACCGTCACAGACTCTTTGGTGGAAATTGAGTTTCTGAACTTTGCGACGACCTGCAGGAAGGACAGTCGCAGGCACGACGGTCCGTCATAGGTTGCGTAATCCCAGTCTGGGTCGGATTTCTTTAAGTGTTTTAAGGGGCGTTTTGGACTATTCCTGCTTTAATTATACAGTTAGTGGGTTAATGTAAATAAGTTTAATTACTTGGGGGTTAAAAGAGGTGACCTTAAGTTAATTAGTAGGTCATTATTGCCATCTTTTATTCTTAATTATATGCTAATTAGGGTAAAAGAAAGAAGGTTTTGGAATAAGAAAGAAAATAGAAAGAACAAAGAGAGAGAGAGAGGATCGAACGAGAAAGGAGAAACGAAGAGGAAAACACAAGGCTTTGGGAAAATTCTTGCTTGATCACTAATCTTCGGTGGAGGTAGGTTATGGTTATTTCATACTATTCGTAGTAAACTCTTAATAGCGAATGATATGTATTGATAGTATTGTAAAACCCTGCTATGTGCTTAATTGTATGCTTGCATGATACGATTATATAATTATGATTATATAAGCATGATGAAGTTATAGAATCCCAAATCTTGCAAAACCCTAATCTCTTTGTTAAGGATGATGCCTTGGTAATAAAGAAGGCTTGATGAACTAATGTAATGAGATTGATGATGCCTTAGTATAAGAAAAGGCTTGATGAATTAAAGTAATGAGAATGATGATGCCTTGGTATAAGAGAAGGCTGGATGAATTGATAGAATGAGATTAGTGGATCGGGTGTCACGAACCGACACGTTGATTTAGGGGGACCGGATGTCACGAACCGACACGTAGTATTAGGGGATCGGGTGTCACAAACCGACACATAGATTTAGGGGGACCGGGTGTCACGAACCAACACGTAGATTTAGGGGATCGGGTGTCACGAACCGACACGTACATTTAGGGGGACCGGGTGTCACGAACCGACACATAGATTTAGGGGATCAGGTGTCATGAACCGACACGTAGATTTAGGGGATCGAAGTGTCACGTTCTGACACATAGTAGTAGGGGATCGGAGTGTCATGTACCAACACAAGAGGAATAAAGAATATGAGGGAGAGGAGTGTCACGTACCGACACAAGAGGATAAAGATAATGAATCTTGAAAGATGTTAATAGACTCAATCTAATGAACCTAATACTCAAATGAGTATGGTATTGAGGCTTGAGTCCTCATCTGTGAACTTGGCGGTATGTATTAATGATGATAGTACTTGTTGTTTCTACATATTGAGTATCATAGTTGATTTATGATATTACTTGATATATACTATTCTCTATTTTGAGTTGGCCGATAATATCTACTCAGTACCCGTGTTTTGTACTGACCCCTACTTTTTTATTTCTTTCTTTGTTATATGTGGAGTGCAGCAAACGTGTCATCGTCTTCAACTCAATCGCAATTCTAGCCAGTCTTCGTCACAGCGGATCTTCAGGGTGAGCTAATGCTTCTAGCTTGGACTGGATCTTCTTCCTCATGTCTTGATGCCTTGAAGTTCCGGCATGGACTAGCTTTTACTTGTTTTAGCTTCTTTGAATACTCTTAGTTTAGTAATTTGATCATAGATGTTCTTGTGGTGATGACTTCATGATTTTGGGGAATAATAGATGTTGAATATTAATAGTTATTGAATTGGTTTTTATTAATGAGTTTAAGTATTCCGCATTACTTTCTGTTGATATACATTGAAATGTTAAGGTATAGATGGGTTGGTTCGCTCACATAGGAGGGTAAGTGTGGGTGCCAGTCGCGGCTCGATTTTGGGTCGTGAAAAACTTGGTATCAAAGCATTTGGTTCGTTGGTCTCATCACACAAGAACGAGTCTAGTAGAGTCTTAAGGAACGGTAGGGGGACGCCGTTACTTTTCTTTGAGAGGCTATAAGACTTTAGGAAAATTCCATTCTTTCTTTCTTTCTTTCGTGCTACTACTTGAATCCAATTGGTATCTAGGTGATACAAATTGGTATCTAACCATCTTCGCTCTATTTCGCAGATGGTTAGAACTAGAGCAACGACCGCGCCAACACCAACACGGGCAAGACAAGAAACGTCTGAGCCAGCCACTGGGGCTGTAGCTCGAATGGGAGTAGTGGCGAGAGGCCGTGGAAGAGGTCGTGGGAGCACGTCCTCTAGAGGAAGAGGACAAGCACCTATCCCATCTCATGCTAGGGCAGTGACTCCTCCACCGACTGAGGAAGTAGTAAGAGAGGGTGAGGAAGGGGAGAATGAACAAGTGCAAAATGAGGAATTGCCACCCCAACCTACCCCAGAGATGATCAATCAGGTTCTTGCTTATCTTAGCGGGTTATCTGATCAGGGTCAGGCACCTCCAGTGTTTTCTGAACCAACACCTCCGGTTTCAGAGGAACAACATGCAGCCACTATGGCTCTCCGTATGGATGCCTCATTGGAAATAGGCACGTTTCCTTGTCTGACTACAGGGCTTATAATGACAAATGATCAGCATGAACTTTTCAGTAAGTTCTTGAAATTGAAACCTCCAGTCTTCAAGGGTGCTGAATCTGAGGATGCTTACGATTTTCTGGTTGATTGTCATGAGCTACTACACAAGATGGGTATAGTAGAACGGTTTGGTGTGGAGTTCGTGAGTTATCAGTTTCAAGCGAACGCCAAAATGTGGTGGCGGTCACATGTTGAGTGTCAACCAACAGAGGCACCACCTATGACTTGGGCCTCATTCTCTAGCTTGTTTATGGAGAAGTACATCCTACGGACTTTGAGAGATAGGAAAAGAGATGAATTCTTAAGTCTAGAGCAAGGTAGGATCTCGGTTACTGCATATGAGGCCAAGTTTCGTGCATTATCCAGGTATGCCACCCAACTTTGTTTCAGTCCACAAAAGCAGATTCGTCGTTTTGTGAAGGGGTTGAGGTCAGAATTGCGGATTTCAGCCTTACAAGTAACGGCTACGGCAAAATCCTTTCAAGAGGTGGTAGACTTTGTGATAGAAGTGGAAGGAGTAAAGCCAGATGACTTCACCATGGCGACGACATCAAAAAGGTTTCGAAAGGGAGGTGAGTTTAATTGTTCTTACTCTAGAGGACAGGGTTTCGGAGGTTACTCAGTTTGACCAATTCAGTCTTCACTATAAACTGTAGATGGGGGTCCACCTCAGACTGGTCAACACTTCTCTGAGAGACCTATGCTTGACTCTAGAGAGTTTTATGGATGTGGGGAGACTGGACATATTAGGAGGAATTGTCCAAAACAGAGTTATAGACCTCCAATAGCTAGAGGTAGAGGTGGTCATGGTAGAGGCCATTATTCTGGAGGACGCGGTGGTCGAGGTAATGGTGGTCACCAAAACGGCAGGGGTGATGGGCAAACTGGAGCCACTATAACACAACATGGTAGGGGCAGCGGACAGACAAGTAATGGGGCCCATTGTTACGCTTTCCCTGGGAGATCTAAAGCGGAGGCATCTGATGCTGTTATCATAGGTAATCTTTTGATTTGTGATTGCATGGATTCTGTATTGTTTGATCCTGGATCCACATTTTCTTATGTATCTTCCTCATTTGCTAATGGTCTAAATTTACATTGTAAATTACATGACATGCCTATTCGTGTTTCTACTCCGGTGGGTGAGTCTGTGATAGTTAAAAAAGTATATAGGTCTTGTTTGGTGACTTTTATGGGGAGCAACACTTATGTAGATTTGGTTATCTTAGAAATGGTTGACTTTGATGTAATTCTGGGTATGACTTGGCTTTCTCCGAATTTTGCTATCTTGAAGTGTAATGCTAAAACTGTGACATTAGCCAAGCCTGGGACAGATCCGTTAGTGTGGGAGGGCGACTACACTTCCACTCCGGTGCGTATCATATCCTTCCTTCGTGCTAAGAAAATGGTTAGTAAAGGGTGTTTAGCTTTCTTGGCACATCTCAGGGATGACACTACCCGAGTGCCTTCGATTGAGTCGGTTTTGGTAGTCCGTGAGTTTTTGGATGTGTTCCCTGCAGATCTTCCTGGTATGCCACCGGATAGGGATATTGACTTCTGTATTGATCTTTAACCGGGTACACGCCCCATTTCTATACCCCCTTATAGAATGGCTCTTGCGGAGTTAAGAGAGTTAAAGGCCCAACTTCAAGAGTTGTTGAGCAAAGGCTTCATTAGACCAAGTGCATCTCCTTGGGGTGCTCCGGTGTTATTTGTGAAGAAGAAGGATGGGAGTTTTCGGATGTGCATAGATTATAGACAACTGAATAAGGTAACTATTAAGAACAAATATCCTCTTCCTCGCATTGATGACTTGTTCGATCAGTTACAAGGTGCTTGTGTCTTCTCTAAGATTTACTTGAGATCCGGTTATCATCAATTGAAAATACGGGCAACGGATGTGCCAAAGACTGCCTTTCGAACCAGGTATGGGCATTATGAATTTGTAGTGATGTCTTTTGGTCTTACGAATGCCCCTGCTGCGTTCATGAGCTTGATGAATGGCATTTTTAAGCAATATCTGGATCTCTTTTGATCGTATTTATTGATGATATACTGATATACTCTAAAAGTAAGAAGGAACATGAGGAGCATATGAGAATTGTATTGGAAATGTTGAGGGGGAAAAAGCTTTATGCCAAGTTCTCTATGTGTGAGTTTTGGCTAGATGCAGTGTCCTTCTTGGGACATGTAGTTTCTAAGGATGGAGTGATGGTAGATCCCTCTAAGATTGAGACAGTGAAGAATTGGGTAAGACCCACGAATGTGTCAGAAATAAGGAGCTTTGTTGGTTTAGCTAGCTATTATCGTCGATTTTTCAAGGGATTCTCTTCCACTGCTTCCCAATTGACGAACTTGACTAAGCAGAATGTTCCATTTGTATGGTCGGACGAATGTGAGGAAAGCTTTCAGAAGCTCAAGACATTGTTGACTACTGCACCAATTCTCACCTTGCCCATGGAAGGTAAAAACTTCATTGTTTATTGTGATGCATCCTATTCTGGGTTGGGTGCAGTGCTAATGCAAGAGAATAATGTGATTGCTTATGCTTCGAGGCAATTAAGGTGCATGAACGTAACTATCCGACCCATGATTTTGAGTTGGCCGCGGTAGTAGTCGCATTTAATCAATGGAGGGTATTTATATGGGGTTAGGTGTGAAGTATATACGGATCATCGTAGCCTACAGTATGTCTTTACTCAAAAGGATTTGAACTTGAGACAGAGGAGATGGATGGAACTACTGAAGGACTACGACATCACTATCTTGTATCATCCGGGAAAAGCGAATGTTGTGGCGGATGCTTTAAGTAGAAAGGCGGGAAGCATGGGAAGTGTAGCACACTTGCAAGCTTCTAGACGCCCATTGGCTAGAGAGGTTCAGATTCTGGCTAATGACCTTATGAGGTTAGAAGTAAATGAGAAGGGAGAACTGTTAGCTTGTGTGGAGGCAAGATCTTCCTTCCTTGACAAGATTAAGGGAAAGCAGTTTAATGATGAGAAGTTGATCCGGATCCGAGATAAAGTGTTGCAAGGAGAGGCTAAAGAAGCAACAATCGATGAGGAAGGTGTTTTGAGGATTAAGGGAAGGGTATGTGTACCCCGCGTCGATGATTTGATCAACACTATTCTGACAGAGGCTCATAGTTCAAGGTATTCTATACATCCTGGTGCAATTAAGATGTACCGTGACCTAAAGCAACTCTTTTGGTGGAGTAGAATGAAGCGTGATATTGTTGATTTTAGTGCCAAATGTCCAAATTGTCAACAAGTAAAGTATAAACACCAGAGGACCGGAGGGACGCTTCAGAGAATGCCCATTCCTGAATGGAAATGGGAGAGAATTGCAATGGACTTCGTGGTCGGTCTTCCCAAGACAATGGGTAAGTATGACTCCATTTGGGTGATTGTTGATAGGTTAACTAAGTCTGCTCACTTCATTCCGGTCAAGGTAACTTACAATGCATAGAAGTTAGCCAAACTTTACATCTCAGAAGTTGTTCGGTTGCATGGGGTTCCACTCTACATCATATCAGATAGAGGTACGCAGCTTACTTCTATGTTTTGGAAAACATTGCATACGGAATTGGGTACTAGGTTGGAACTTAGTACTATGTTCCATCCTCAGACCGATGGTCAGTCTGAGCGAACGATTCAAGTGTTGGAGGACATGCTTCGTGCATGTGTGATAGAATTTGGTGGTCATTGGGATAACTTCTTACCCTTAGCGGAATTTTCATACAATAACAGTTATCACTCAAGTATTGACATGGCCCCATTTGAAGCATTGTATGGTAGGAGATGTAGGTCTCCCATTGGGTGGTTTGATGCATTTGAGGTTAAAACTTGGGCCTGGGGGTACTGACTTTGAGGGATTCTTTAGAGAAAGTGAAATCTATTCAAGAAAAGCTTTTGGCGGCGCAAAGTAGGCAAAAAGAATATGCAGATCGAAAGGTTAGAGACTTAGAGTTCATGGAGGGTGAACAGGTCTTGTTGAAGGTTTCGCCCATGAAAGGGGTGATGCGGTTTGGTAAAAGAGGTAAACTAAGCCCGAGGTATATTGGCCCCTTTGAAGTACTTAAGCGAGTAGGGGAGGTGGCTTATGAGTTAGCCTTGCCTCCAGGGCTGTCCGGAGTGCATCCGGTATTTCCTGTGTCTAAGTTGAAAAGATATAATGGGGATGGAAACTACATTATTCGTTGGGATTCAGTTTTGCTTGATGAGAATTTGTCTTATGAGGAGGAGCCTGTTGCTATTTTAGATAGAGAAGTTCGCAAGTTGAGTTCAAGGGAGATTGCATCCATCAAGGTGCAATGCAAGAATCGGCCGGTTGAAGAAGCCACTTGGGAGAAGGAGGCCGATATGCAAGAAAGATACCCACACCTGTTTAATGATTTAGGTACTCCTTCTCGCCCTTGTTTTTCTTCCTGTGATCTTTCGAGGACGAACGATGGGTAAATTGGTATCTATTGTAACGAACTGTTTAGTCGTTTTGAGCAGCAGATTTTAATTCTGGAAAATTGGCTGAGACGACGGACCCCACGACGGACCGTCATGGGCACGACGGACCGTCGTAGGGTCTCGTTTCAGAACACTTAGAAATTCTGAAATTGGATACTGAAATCGACTCTCTGAACTTCGTAACGGAATGGTAGGACGGACCGTCACAGACTCTTTGGTGGAAATTGAGTTTCTGAACTTTGCGACGACCTGCAGGACGGACCGTCGCAGGCACGACGGGCCGTCACAGGATGCGTAATCCCAGTCTGGGTCGGATTTCTTTAAGTGTTTTAAGGAACGTTTTGGACTATTCCTGCTTTAATTATACAGTTAGTGGGTTAATGTTAATAAGTCTAATTACTTGGGGGTTAAAAGAGGTGACCTTAAGTTAATTAGTGGGTCATTATTGCCATCTTTTATTCTTAATTATATGCTAATTAGGGTAAAAGAAAGAAGGTTTTGGAATAAGAAAGAAAATAGAAAGAACAAAGAGAGAGAGAGAGGATCGAACGAGAAAGGAGAAACGAAGAGGAAAACACAAGGCTTTGGGAAAATTCTTACTTGATCACTAATCTTCGGTGAAGGTAGGTAATGGTTATTTCATACTATTCGTAGTAAACTCTTAATAGCGAATGATATGTATTGATAGTATTGTAAAACCCTGCTATGTGCTTAATTGTATGCTTGCATGATACGATTTTATAATTATGATTATATAAGCATGATGAAGTTATTGAATCCAAAATCTTGCAAAACCCTAATCTCTTTGTTAATGATGATACCTTGGTAATAAAGAAGGCTTGATGAACTAACGTAATGAGATTGATGATGCCTTAGTATAAGAAAAGGCTTGATGAATTAAAGTAATGAGAATGATGATGCCTTGGTATAAGAGAAGGCTTGATGAATTGATAGAATGAGATTAGTGGATCGGGTGTCACGAACCGACACGTAGATTTAGGGGGACCGGGTGTCACGAACCGACACGTAGTATTAGGGGATCGGGTGTCACGAACCGACACGTAGATTTAGGGGGACCGGGTGTCACCAACCGACACGTAGATTTAGGGGATCGGGTGTCACGAACCGACACGTAGATTTAGGGGGACCGGGTGTCACGAACCGACACGTAGATTTAGGGGATCGGGTGTCACGAACCGACACGTAGATTTATGGTATAGGAGTGTCGCGTTCCGACACATAGTAGTAGGGGATCGGAGTGTCACGTACCGATACAAGAGGAATAAAGAATATGAGGGAGCGGAGTGTCACATACCGACACAAGAGGATAAAGATAATGAATCTTGAAAGATGTTAATAGACTCAATCTAATGAACCTAATTCCCAAATGAGTATGGTATTGAGTCTTGAGTCCTCGTGTGTGAACTTGGAGGTATGTATTAATGATGATAGTACTTGTTGTTTCTACATGTTGAGTATCATAGTCTATTGATGATATTACTTGATATATACTGTTCTCTATTTTGAGTTGGCCGATGATATCTACTCAGTACCCGTGTTTTGTACTGACCCCTACTTGTTTATTTCTTTCTTTGTTATATGTGGAGTGCAGCAAACGTGCCGTCGTCTTCAACTCAACCGCAATTCTAGCCAGTCTTCGTCACACCGGATCTTCAGGGTGAGCTAATGCTTCTAGCTTGGACTGGATCTTCTTCCTCATGTCTTGATGCCTTGAAGTTCCGACATGGACGAGCTTTTACTTCTTTTAGCTTCTTAGAATACTTTTAGTTTAGAAATTTGATCATAGATGTTCTTGTGGTGATGACTTCCAGATTTTGGGAATAATAGATGTTGAATATTAATAGTTATTGAATTGGTTTTTATTAATGAGTTTAAGTCTTCCGCATTACATTCTGTTGATATACATTGAAATGTTGAGGTTTAGATGTGTTGGTTCGCTCACATAGGAGGGTAAGTGTGGGTGCCAGTCGCGACTTGATTTTGGTCGTGACAATAATATGACAGTACAAGAATATGGACTCAAATTCACCTAATTCTCTAGATACACTCCACATATGATTGTCGATTCAAAGGCTTAAATGAAATTTTTTTTTATAAAGTGTCAATGTGAGTTGAAATAGAGTGTAGGGATGCTATTTTTCTACAAAATATGAACATCTCAAGGATTATGACTCATGCTCAGAATGTTGAGTCAGTAAGCTTAAGGAACATGCTAAGGTTAATAAGAAGTCTAGAACAATAAACTATGAGTACTCTTAAAAGAAATGGTGGTGGAAATCACTCGCAGATTTCGTAGAAGTCTTCAACTTCCGCACCTTTATCTGCTAGTGTTCCATAAACTCATTTAAAACCCTTTTTTAGTATTTACTCTTTTTTGTAACCCAATTATTGCATGATTTGTATAGAAAATTTTCCCATAACAGTCTCTTCAAAAGTCGCCTCAAACGAACTTGTAGTTTTAGAAATGGTAGATTTAGATATCATTAAAGTCATGATTTGTTACATTACTACTATGCCTCAATCAAGTGTAGAACGAGAATTGATACATTTATGACCTTACTAATGTAAAGATTATCTCTAAGGGTTACCTGTATCATGTATATAGGGTTAAGGATTAAAGATATGAGACCCCAACTCTTAAGTCATTTCCAGTATTGAATGAGTTCTTAGAAGTTTTTCCAAAATATCTTCCCGGAACTCTGCCCATATGGGAAATTTACTTAGGAATAGATTTCCTCTAAAATACGTAACCTATTTTCATTTCTCCTTACAAAATTCTGTTTGATCTTACATAATTTAAAAAGCAGTTGAAAGACCTTCTAGACATAGTCTTAATCCGACTAAGTATTTCCCCGTGGGATGCCACAAAAATATTTGTGAAAAAGAAATATGGTTCTCTTAGGATGTGCATTGACTATGGACAATTAACCAAAGTCTTAATCATTAATAAGTACCCCATCTGTCGGATTGATGACTTGTTTGACCAATTTAATGGTACTATACTTTTTTAATGATATACCTTAGATCACCTTAACATCACAAATAATGACATTTAGAATAAAACTTCAAACTTTGATATGTTCATTAGGAAGTATAGATATGTCATTTGACCTATCCAATGCTCCTACACCTCTCACAGATTTAATGAACAGAGTGTTCATGAAGTATCTGGACTTGTTCGTTATCGTCTTTACTGAAGATATCCTCATTAATCTTGGAATAAGGAAGAACATGCAGATCATTTAAGAGTTGTTCTGCAAACACTAAAAGATAAATAGTTATTTGCTAAGTTTAGTAAATTTGAATTTTTGTTGTAATCTATTTCTTTCCTTATACATATATTATCTATCCAAGGGATCTTATTGGATTCTAAGAAAATAGAGGTAGCGAAAAAATGATCAAGACCGACCACTTCTACAAATATCATTTGTTTGTTGGGGTTAGCAGGTAACAACATGAGTTTTGTGAAAGGATTTTCATCCATAACTTCTGTATTTACTAAGTTACCTCATAAAAAAGTTAAATTTCAATGGTCAAATGATTGTGAGAAAACCTTTCAGAACTAATAACTAGGTTCACTACAAATCCTATTTTGACTCGCTTAATGGGCTTGGACTGTTCTGTTTTTTTTATTGTGATTCATGTATAGTTAGCCTAGGTTATATATTGATGAAGCGAGTTAAGATTCTAGCTTATTCTTCTAAATAAATTTTATATTCATCAGAATAATTATTCAACTCATGACCTCGAGCTTGTAGAACTTGTGTTTGCACTTAAGATTCAAAGACATTAGTTCTACGGCGTTGACGTAGATATGACTATAGACCATAATAGCCTTCAGTTTTTGTTCAACCAAAAAGAGTTGAATTTTCTACAAAGGAGATGACATGAGTTTCTCAAGGAATATGATATGAATATGATTGACCATCTTTGTAAGGACAATATAGTAGCTTATGCTCTTAGTAGACTATCTATGAATAGTATTGCACATGTTGAGCTAGAAACAAAATTGCTAGCAAAGGATGTGCACATGCTTTCTCGCTTTGTTGTTTGCCTTATTTGAATATCGTATGATGGGGTAATTCTTCAGAATGGGTAAGAATCTACATTGGTAGCAGAGGTTTAGTTACATCAAGAGATTTGTATGATATTGCTTTAACTAAAGGGTGTAGTCCACCAACAATGATTTATGGTATTCTCTGGTTTAGGTAAATTAAGAGATTTATATGATATTGCTTTAACAAAATGGTGTAGTCCACCAACAAAAATTTAAGATATTCTCTAGGGGGGATATGGTGTTCTTCGATATTAGGATCGATTATGTGTTCCTAAGGTGGGTCAGCTGAGGCAATAGATGCTTGCTGAAACCCATAACTCTTGTTATCGTATTCATCTAGGTGACAAAAAGATGTACTTTGATCAAGGAGAAGTCATTTGGTGGTATGGAATGAAGATGAATATATCGCATATTGTGTCTAAGAGATGCAATCATAGGCAAGTTAATGTAGAAAATCACAAACTCAAGAGTTCAGCATTCCTCTTGGAAGTGAGAACTAATCAGCATGGACTTCTTTCACAACACGAGAGCACCACCTAGTCATAATTGGCATTGTCTACCTCGAAATGATCTTAGACAATCCCTCAACATTCAGCATCGTATATAGCCGTATTATAATAGGGATTTTTTAAGAGCTTATATAACTAAGCAGTAAACTTCTTCAATATAAAAAATAGAAAATAATGTTGTTGTCACGACCCGACTATACACCCTAGATGTAGCCGACACTAGAAGACCATTTCAAGTCGAAGCGAACCCTCATCCTGGCTGACTACAAAAGGAAGACTAACTTAAGCATATAAAATCTTAATAATTCAACAAAATTCATGAATCTGAAATACAAACTTTACCTTAGATGAAAAACATTTAATAAAATAATGTATTAAACTTGCCATAAAATAGGCAACATAAGTCTGTAAAACATTTAACTAAATAAATGATTAATAAAGAATTTTTAACCAAACTAACTATCTATGAAGCCTCCAACTGATAAAGATGGAAGTCGATACAAGACCTATGACATCAATACTAAACTAAAATGTAAATGAAATCCTTCGGAAACAACGAGTTTCATCATGACTAACTCAAACTCTAGGATGTATCAATGAGGCTCATGTGGATGATCCTTAATACCTGTGGCTGCATAATCAAAAGATGCATGCCAAATGGCTCAAAATATTGAATGCGAGCATGTAAGGGAAATTCTAAAATATAACATAAGCATGAAAACTTGAATAACAACGAAACGTACTTACCTCTTTTCATACTCACCCAACTCAAATCATCTTTAGAATAAGATACTCAAATCAAGGATTAGATACTTAACTTCAAAGATATTAAACTCGACTTGTTGAAGTATAGATATACTCAAGATACTGAACTTAAGATACTAAACTACTTATATTCAACCTAACTCATTTCAATATACAAAAACTTAAAAGAACATAAAAACATATTGTCAACTAAGTGTGGGTAACAAGGATACAACTTAAGTCTTATATGTATATGAAACTACAATTAACATATATATATATATATATATATATAATAACTTATGTGGGAGTTTTTCTAACCGAGAAACATCAATTAAGATATACAATGATGATAGAGTGATCTACCTCACGTTGCTAGTGCATCCTATAGCCAGACAAAGGTATAAGACCTGAACTTCCTAATGGATGCACTAGTCTACTGTGGAAAGGGTTTATCCACAAAGTATGAGCCTTTTCAACCCATACAGGCTACATGGGTTATGGGGGATATGAGTTATTTGAATTCTCCCACATAACGGTGCTCAATACTAGTCCCAAAAATATATTGGCTTTTATGTTATAGAAACATACTGAATTTTGTGTTTTCAATTTAGTGCCAAAAAATACTTTGCTCAATGACTTTCTTGTAAATATTATGTAACACCTTTAAAATTCAAGATGTGTCGTAAATCCTAACATAGGTTCCATGGGTTTTAAGTACTTTTTTTAAGTCCATCTTAATTAATTTAGGTCAATTAGTATGTTTAATAACAAAAACGTCCAAGGACGTCCATAACATGCGAAAGTTTGGTCAAAAGGGTACTAGTGTGTCACGACCCAAATCGGGGACGCGACTGGCACCCACATCTACCCTCCTATGTGAGCGAACCAACCAAACTAACCCTTAACGTTTCAAGATATATCAACAGAAAATAATGCGGAAGACTTAAACTCATTAATAAAAACAATTCAAACTATTATTATTATCCCCAAAATCTGGAAGTCATCATCACAAGAACATCTATCTCAAATTGCTAAACTAAAACTGTCTAAGAAGCTAAAATAACTAAAAAGCTAGTCCATGCCGGAAGTTCAAGGCATCAAGACTTGAAGAAGAAGACCCAGTCCAAGCTAGACGCATTAGCTCACCCTGAATTTCCGAAGGTAGTGAAGACTGGCTAGATCTACTGTTGAGTTGAAGTTGACGGAACGTTTGCTGCATTACACAAATAACAAAGAAGAAAACATAAAGTAGAGGGTCAGTACAACCACAAGTACTGAGTAGATATCATCGGCCAACTCAAAATAGGGAACAGTATATATCAATAATAATGTAAATCAACTACAATACTCAACATGTAGCAATACAACATGAATTCATCAATAACTACAACCGAGTTCACACATGAGGACTCAAGCCTCAATACCATACTCATTTGGGAATTAAGTTCATTAGATTGAGTATATTCATTATCTTTCAACATTCATTATCTTTCTCCCTCTTGTGTCGGTACGTGACACTCCGCTCCTCTATTTCTATCCTGGTGCCGGAACGTGGCACTCCGATCCTCATATACTATCCTGGTACCGGAACGTGGCACCCGATCCATAATTCTATCCTGGTGTCGGAACGTGACACTCCGATCCTCATTCTATCCTGGTACCGGAACGTGGCACCCGATCCATAATTCTATCCTGGTGTTGGAACGTGACACTCCGATCCTCATATTTATTCTATCCTGGTACCAGAACGTGGCACCCGATCCATAATTCTATCCTGGTGTCGGAATGTGACACTCCGATCCTCATTCTATCCTGGTACCGGAACGTGGCACCCGATCCCCTAATTCATCAAGCCTTCTTTTACACTAAGGCATCATCAATCTCATTATATAATTTATCAAGCCTTCTTTCATACTAAGGCATCATCAATCTCATTATATAATATTTCAAGCCTTCTTTTATACTAAGGCATCATCATTAACACGTGAATTAGGGTTCTTTCAAGATTTGGGATTCAATAGCTTCATCATGATTTGTTAATTCATCACAATTTCATAATCACAATCATGCAAGCATACAATTTAAGCACATAGCAGGGTTTACAATACTATCAATACATATCATTCACTATTAAGAGTTCACTACGAATATCGTAAAATAACCATAACCTACCTCCACCGAAGACTAGTGATCAAGCATGAATTTCCAAAGCTTTGCTTTCTCCTCAGCCTCTCGATCGATTCCTCTCTTTCTCTTGGTTCTTTCTGTTTTGTTTTATTCAAACCCTCTTTCCTTTACCATAATTATCATATAATTAAGACTAAAAGAGGACAATAGAACCCACTAATTAACTTAAGGTTACCTCTTTTAACCCCCAAGTAATTAGACTTATTAATATTAACCCTCAATCTTTATAATTAAGGAAAGAATAGTCCAAAACGACCCTTAAAACGTGTAGAGGAATCCTATTCTGCCTGGGATTTGCACAACCTGTGACAGGCCGTCGTGCCTGCGACGGTCTGTCACACAGGTCGTCGCAACCCCCCCAAAATTCAGGTGGACTGTGACGGCCCGTCACACCTGTGACGGTCCGTCCTACACCTCCGTCCTGACGGTCAGAAACTCGTTTTTCGGTACCCAATTTCAGAATTCCTAAGTATATTGAAACGGTGCCACACGACGGTTCGTCGTAGATGTGACGGCACGTCCTGCAGGTCCGTCACAGATTACAGAGAGTCGATTTTAATATCCAAATTGAAGAATTCTAAGTGTCATGGAACAGAACCTCCTCGACGGGCCGTCGTGACCACGACGGTCTGTCGTTACATCCGTCGTCCCAGCCAGTTTTTCCAGAAATAAAATTTGTTGCTCAAAACGACTAAACAGGTCGTTACAATAGATACCAATTTACCCATCGTTCGTCCCCGAACGATCAAAAGAAGAAAAACAATGGCGAAAAGGAGTACCTGAATCTGTAAACAGATGTGGGTATTTTCTTGCATATCTGCCTCCTTCTCCCAAGTGGCTTCTTCAACCGGTCGATTCTCCATTGGACCTTGATGGATGCAATTTCTCTTGACCTCAACTTGCGAACCTCTCTATCTAGTATAGCAACCGGTTCCTCCTCATAAGTCAAATTCTCATCAAGCAAAACTGAATCCCAACGGATAATGTAGTTTCCATCTCCATGGTATCTTTTCAACATGGACACATGAAACACCGGATGCACTCCGGACAGCCCTGGAGGTAAGGCTAATTCATAAGCTACCTCCCCTATTCGCTTAAGCACTTCAAATGGTCCAATATACCTTGGACTTAACTTACCTCTTTTACCAAACCGCATCACCCCTTTCATGGGTGAAACCTTCAACAAGACTTGTTCACCCTCCATGAACTCCAAGTCTCTAACCCTTCGGTCTGCATACTCCTTTTGTCTACTTTGCGCCGCTAGAAGCTTTTCTTGAATGCGCTTCACCTTATCTAACGAATCCCTCAAGAGTTCAGTACCCCAAGGTCTAACCTCAAATGCATCAAACCACCCAATGGGAGATCTACACCTCCTCCCATACAATGCTTCGAATGGGGCCATATCAATACTGGAGTGATAGCTAATATTGTATGAAAACTCTGCCAAAGGTAAGAAACTATCCCAATGGCCACCAATCTCTATCACACATGCGCGAAGCATATCCTCCAACACTTGAATCGTTCGCTCAGACTGACCATCGGTCTGAGGATGAAATGCAGTACTAAGGTCCAATCTAGTACCTAATTCAGCATGCAATGTTTTCCAAAACTTAGAAGTAAACTGCGTACCTCTATCTTATATGATGGATAGTGGAACCCCATGCAATCGGACGATTTCTGAGATGTAGATTTTTGCTAACTTCTCTGCATTGTAGGTCACCTTGACAGGAATGAAGTCAGCAGACTTAGTTAACCTATCAACAATCACCCAGATAGAGTCATACTTACCCAATGTCTTGGAAAGACCAACCACAAAGTCCATCGCGATTCTCTCCCACTTCCATTCAGGAATGGGCATTCTCTGAAGTGTTCCTCCGGGCCTCTGGTGTTCATACTTCACTTGTTGACAATTAGGACATTTGGCAACAAACTCAACAATATCTCGCTTCATTCTACTCCACCAGAAGTGTTGCTTTAGGTCACGATACATCTTAGTTGCACCAGGATGTATAGAATATCCTGAACTATGAGCCTCTGTAAGAATAGTGGTGACCAAATTATCAACGCGGGGTACACATACCCTTCCCTTGATCCTCAAAACACCTTCCTCATCAATTGTTGCTTCTTTAGCCTCTCCTTGCAACACCTTATCTCGAATTCGCCTTAGTTTCTCATCATCAAACTGTTTTCCCTTAATCTTGTCAAGAAAAGAAGATCTCGACTCCACACTAGCCAACAATCCTCCCTTCTCATTTATTTCTAACCTCATCTAGTCGTTAGCCAGAGTCTGAACCTCTCTAGCCAATGGGCGTCTAGAAGCTTGCAAATTAGCTAGACTTCCCATGCTTCCGGCCTTTCTACTCAAGGCATCTGCCACAACGTTCGCCTTCCCCGGATGATACAAGATAGTGATATCGTAGTCCTTCAGTAGTTCCATCCATCTCCTTTGTCTCAAGTTCAAGTCTTTCTAAGTAAAGACATACTGTAGACTACGATGATCCGTATAGATTTCACACTTAACCCCATACAAATAGTGTCTCCATTGCTTTAGTGCAAATACTACCGCGGCCAACTCCAAATCATGGGTCGGATAGTTACGTTCATGCACCTTTAATTGCCTCGAAGCATAGGCAATCACATTCTTCTCTTGCATTAGCACTGCACCCAACCCAGAATAGGATGCATCACAATAAACAATGAAGTTTTTACCCTCTACTGGTATGGTAAGGATAGGCGCGGTAGTCAACAAAGTCTTGAGTTTCTGAAAGCTTTCCTCACACTCATCCGACCATACAAATGGAACATTTTGCTTAGTCAAGTTCGTCAGTTGGGAAGCAATAGAAGAGAATCCCTTGACGAATCGGCGATAGTAGCTAGCTAACCCCACAAAACTCCTTATTTCTGACACATTAGTAGGCCTTACCCAGTTTTTCACCGTCTCAATCTTAGATGGATCCACCATCACTCCATCCTTAGAAACCACGTGTCCCATGAAGGACACTGAATCTAGCCAAAACTCACACTTAGAGAACTTGGCATAAAGCTTTTTCTCCCTCAACAACTCTAACACCATTCTCAAATGCTCCTCATGTTCCTTCTTACTCTTGGAGCATATCAGTATATCATCAATAAACACGATCACAAAAAGGTCCAAATATGGATTGAAAATCCCGTTCATCAAGCTCATGAAGGCAGCAGGGGCATTCGTAAGACCAAAAGACATTACCACAAATTCATAATGCCCATACCTAGTTCGAAAAGCAGTCTTTGGCACATCCGTTGCTCGTATTTTCAATTGGTGATAACCGGACCTCAAGTCAATTTTAGAGAAGACACAAGCACCTTGTAACTGATCGAACAAGTCATCAATGCGAGGAATGGGATATTTGTTCTTGATAGTTAAATTGTTCAGTTGTCTATAGTCTATGCACATCCGAAAACTCCCATCCTTCTTCTTCACAAACAAAACCGGAGCACCCCAAGGAGATGCACTTGGTCTAATGAAGCCTTTGCTCAACAATTCTTGAAGTTGGGCCTTTAACTCTCTTAACTCTGCAGGAGCCATTCTATAAGGGGGTATAGAAATGGGGCGAGTACCTGGTTCCAAATCAATGCAGAAGTCTATATCCCTATCTGGTGGCATACCAGGAAGATCTGTAGGGAACACATCCAAAAACTCGCGGACTACCAAAACCGACTCAATCGAGGGTACTTGAGTAGTGTCGTCCTTGAGATGTGCCAAGAAAGCTAAACACCCTTTACTAACCATTTTCTTAGCACGAAGAAAGGAGATAATACGCACCGGATTGGAAGTGTAGTCACCCTCCCACACTAACGGATCTGTCCCAGGCTTGGCTACTGTCACCGTTTTAGCATTACAATCCAAGATCGCAAATTGCGGAGAAAGCCAAGTCATACCCAGAATTACATCAAAATCAACCATTTCTAAGATAACCAAATCTACATAAGTGTTGATCCCCACAAAGTTCACCAAACAAGACCTATATACCTTTTTAACTACCCCAGACTCACCCACCGGAGTAGAAACACGAATAGGCGTGTCAAGTAATTCACAATGTAAATTTAGACCATTAGCAAATGATGAAGATACATATGAAAACGTGGAGCCAGGGTCAAATAATACAGATGCCATGCAATCACAAACCAAAAGATTACCTGTGATAACAGCATCAGACGCCTCCGCTTCAGATCTCCCAGGGAAAGCGTAACAATGGGCCCTATCACCAGTCTGTCTGTTGCCCCTACCATGTTGTGTTGTAGTGGCTCCGTTTTGCCCATCACCTCTGCCGTTTTGGTGACCACCATTACCTCGACCACCACGTCCTCCAGAATGACGGCCTCTTCCATAACCACCTCTACCCGTAGCTATTGGGGGCCGATAACTCTGTTTTGGACAATATCTCTTAATATGTCCAATCTCCCCACATCCATAGCACTCTCGAGGTTCATGCATAGGTCTCTCAGAGAAGTGTTGGCCGGTCTGAGGTGGACCCCCAACTACAGTCTGTAGTGAAGACTAAATGGGTCGAACTGAGTAACCTCCGGAACTCTGTCCTCTAGAGTAGGAACCACTAAAATCACCTCCCTTTCGAAACCTCTTTGATGTCGATGTCGTGGTGAAGTCATCTGGCTTCACTCCTTCCACTTCTATCACAAAGTCTACCACCTCTTGGAAGGATGTTGCCGTAGCCGCTACCTGTAAGGCTGAAATCCGCAATTCTGACCTCAACCCCTTCACAAAACGGCGAATCCGCTCTTGTGGACTGAAACAGAGTTGAGTGGCATACCTTGATAAAGCACGAAACTTAGCCTCGTATGCGTTGACCGTCTTCCTACCTTGCTCGAGACTCAAGAACTCATCCCTTTTTCTATCTCTCAAAGTCCTTGGGATATACTTCTCCATAAACAGGGTAGAGAATGATTCCCAAGTCATAGGTGGTGACTCTGTTGGTTGACACTCAACATGTGATCGCCACCACATTTTGGCGTTTCCTTGAAACTGATAGCTCACGAACTCAACGCCAAACCGTTCTACTATACCCATCTTGTGTAGTAGCTCATGACAATCAACCAGAAAATCGTAGGCATCCTCTGATTCTGTTCCCTTAAAGACTGGAGGTTTCAACTTCAAGAACTTACTGAAAAGTTCATGCTGATCATTTGTCATAATAGGCCCAGTAGTCAGATTGGAAATGTGCCTATTCCAATGATGCATCCATGCGGGGAGCCATAGTAGCCGCATGTCGTATCTCTGAAACTAGAGGTGTTGGTGTAGAAACCACTGGAGGTGCCTGACCCTGATCGAATAACCCGCTAAGATAAGCAAGTACCTGGTTGATCATCTCTGGGGTAGGTTGGGGTGGCATTTCCTCATTCTGCACTTGTTCATTCTCCCCTTCCTCACCCTCTCTTATCACCTCCTCGGTCGGTGGAGGAGTCACCGCCCTAGTATCAGATGGGCTAGGGGCTCGTCCTCTTCCCCTAGAAGACGTCCTCCCACGACCTCTTCCACGGCCTCTTGCCGTTGTTCTCCCTCGAGCCACAGCCCTAGTGGCTGGCTCAGTCGTTTCTTGCCTTTCCGTTGTTGCTGCTGGTGCGGTCGTTGCTCTAGTTCTAACCATCTGCGAAATAGAGTGAAGATGGTCAGATACCAATTTGTATCACCTAGATACCAATTGGACTCAAGTAGTAGCACGAAAGAAAGAATGAAAGATTGGAATTTTCCTAAAGTCTTATAGCCTCTCAAGGAAAAGTAAAGGCGTCCCCCTACCGTTCTTTAAGACTCTACTAGACCTGTTCTTGTGTGATGAGACCAATGAACCTAATGCTCTGATACCAAGTTTGTCACGACCCAAATCGGGGACGCGACTGGCACCCACATCTACCCTCCTATGTGAGCGAACCAACCAAACTAACCCTTAACGTTTCAAGATATATCAACAGAAAATAATGCGGAAGACTTAAACTCATTAATAAAAACAATTCAAACTATTATTATTATCCCCAAAATCTGGAAGTCATCATCACAAGAACATCTATCTCAAATTACTAAACTAAAACTGTCTAAGAAGCTAAAATAACTAAAAAGCTAGTCCATGCCGGAAGTTCAAGGCATCAAGACTTGAAGAAGAAGACCCAGTCCAAGCTAGACTGTAACGACCTGTTTAGTCGTTTTGAGCAGCAGATTGAAATTATGGAAAAACTGGCTGGGACGACGGAAGTAGTGACGGACCGTCGTAGTCACGACGGCCCGTCATGGATGTTTCGTCCCATGACACTTAGAATTCTGAAATTGGGTACTGAAAATCGACTCTCTGTAAATTGTGACGGACCTACAGGACGTGCCGTCACATCCACGACGAACCGTCGTGAGTTTCCGTTGCAAAGCACTTCAACTTTTGAGAAATTGGGGCAAGAAACGAGTTTCTGACCGCCATGACGGACGTGCAGGACGGACCGTCACAGGTGTGACGGACCGTCACAGTGTCCGTGGTGACGATGGGATCCTGGGGAGGTGCGACGACCACCGTGACGGACCGTCGCAGGCACGACGGCCCGTCACAGGTCACGCAATCCCAGGCAGTTTAGGATTTCTCCACACGTTTTAAGAGTCGTTTTTGACTATTCTTTCCTTAATTATAAAGATTGAGGGGTAACATTAATAAGTCTAATTACTTAGGGGTTAAAAGGGGTAACCTTAAGTTAATTAGAGGGGTTTATTGTCCTTTTTCATACTTAATTATATGATTAATTAGGGTAAAGGAAAGAGGGTTTGAATAAAACAAAAGAGAAAGAACAGAAAGAAAGAGAGAAACGATTGAGGGAGATTGGACGAGAAGAAGAAAGCTTTGGGAAGATTAGCTTGTTGATTCCAATTCTTCGGTGGAGGTAGGTTATGGTTATGTTACGATAATCGTAGTGAACTCTTAATAGTGTATGATATGTATTGATGATATTGTAAACCTGTCTATATGCTTAATTGTATGCTTGTATGAATATGATTATGTGATTTTGATAAAACAAGCATGATGAAAACCATTGAATCCCAAATCTTGAAAGAAACTTTAATCTATGATATTAATGATAATGCCTTGGTATAAAAGAAGGCTTAATGAATTAAAGTGATTGGGATTGATGATGCCTTGGTTTAGAGAAGGCTTGATGAACGGATATAATGAGATTAGGGGATCGGAGTGTCACGTTCCGACACATATAGGGGATCGGAGTGTCACGTTCCGACACATATAGAGGATCGGAGTGTCACGTACCGACACATAGTAGTAGGGGATCGGAGTGTCACGTACCGACACAAGAGGAAGAAAGATAATGAATCTCGAAAGATGTTAATATACTCAACATAATGAACTTAATCCCCAAATGAGTGTGGTATTGAGGCTTGAGTCCTCATGGATGAACTTGATGGTATTGTTGACGATTATACTACTTGTTGCTACATGTTGAGCTTATAGTTGATTTATAATATTACTTGATATATATGATCTTCTATTTTGAGTTAGCCGATGATATCTACTCAGTACGTTGTGGTTGTACTGACCCCCTACTTTTATGTTTTCCTCTTTGTTATTTGTGTAATGCAGCAAACGTTCCGTCAACTTCGACTCAGCAGTAGATCAAGCCGTCTTCACTACCTTCGGAAATTCAGGGTGAGCTAATGCGTCTAGCTTGGACTGGGTCTTCTTCTTCAAGTCTTGATGCCTTGAACTTCCGGCATGGACTAGCTTTTATTGTTTTAGCTTCTTAGACAGTTTTAGTTTAGCATTTTGAGATAGATGTTCTTGTGATGATGACTTCCAGGTTTTGGGAATATTAATAATAGTTTTGAGTTGTTTTGTAATGAGTTTAAGTCTTCCGCATTTCTTTTGTTGATATTGTATTAAAATGTTAAGGTTTAGATGGTTTGGTTTGCTCACATAGGAGGGTAAATGTGGGTGCCAGTCGCGTCCCCGATTTGGGTCGTGACAAACTTGGTATCAGAGCATTAGGTTCATTGGTCTCATCACACAAGAACAGGTCTTGTAGAGTCTTAAGGAACGGTAGGGGGACGCCTTTATTTTTCCTTGAGAGGCTATAAGACTTTAGGAAAATTCCATTCTTTCATTCTTTCTTTCGTGCTACTACTTGAGTCCAATTGGTATCTAGGTGATACAAATTGGTATCTGACCATCTTCATTCTATTTCGCAGATGGTTAGAACTAGAGCAACGACCGCACCAGCAGCAACAACGGAAAGACATGAAACTACTGAGCCAGCCACTGGGGCTATGGCTCGAGGAGGAACAGTGGCAAGAGGCCGTGGAAGAGGTCGTGGGAGGACGTCCTCTAGAGGGAGAGGACGAGCCCCTAGCCCATCTGATGCTAGGGCAGTGACTCCTCCACCGACTGAGGATGCAGTAAGAGAGGGTGAGGAAGGGGAACCGAACAAGGGCAGAATGAGGAAATGCCACCCCAACCTACCCCAGAGATGATCAACCAAGTACTTGCTTATCTTAGTGGGTTGTCTGATCAGGGTCAAGCACCTCCAGTGGTTTCTGCTGCACCAACACCTCCGGTTTCAGAGATACGACATGCGGCTACTATGGCTCCCCGCATGGATGCAACATTGGGAATAGGCACATTTCCACGTCTGACTACTGGGCCTATTATGACAAACGATCAACACGAACTTTTAGTAAGTTCTTGAAATTGAAACCTCCAGTCTTCAAGGGTGCAGAATCTGAGGATGCTTATGATTTTCTGGTTGATTGTCATGAGCTACTACACAAGATGGGGATGGATAGTAGAGAGGTTTGGTGTCGAGTTCGTGAGCTATCAGTTCCAAGGTAACGCCAAAATGTGGTGGCGTTCACATGTTGAGTGTCAACCAACAGAGGCACCACCTATGACTTGGGAATCATTCTTACCCTATTTATGGAAAAGTATATCCCCCGCACTTTGAGGGATAGGAAGAGGGATGAGTTCTTGAGTCTTAAACAGGAAGGATGACAGTAAACGCGTATGAGGCTAAATTTCGCGCACTATCAAGATATGCCACCAAACTTTGTTTCAGTCCACAAGAACGGATCCGCCGTTTTGTGAAGGGGTTGAGGTCAGAATTGCGGATTTCAGCCTTACAGATAGCGGCAACGGCAACATCCTTCCAAGAGGTGGTAGACTTTGTGATTGAGGTGGAAGGAGTGAAACCAGATGACTTCACCACGACATCGACATCAAAGAGGTTTCGAGGTGAGTGAGGTGAGTATAATGGGTCTTATTCTAGAGGACAGAACTCCGGAGGTCACTCAAATCGACCAATAAGTCTTCACTACAGACTGTAGTTGGGGGTCCACCTCAGAACGGTCAACACTACTCCGAGAGACCTATGCCCGATTCCAGAGAGTGCTATGGATGTGGGGAGATTGGACATATTAGGAGAAATTGTCCAAAACAGAGTTACAGAGCCCCACTAGCTAGGGGTAGGGGTGGTCATGGTAGAGGCCGTTTTTCTGGGGACGTGGTGGTCGACGGTAATGGCGGTCACCAAAACGGCAGAGGTGAAGGGCAAAACGGAGCCACTACTACACAACATGGTAGGGGCAACGGACAGACGAATGATAGGCCATTGTTATGCTTTCCCTGGGAGGTCTGAAGCGGAGGCGTCTGATGCTGTTATCACAGGTAAATCTCTTGGTTTGTGATTGCATGGCATCTGTATTATTTGACCCTGGCTCCACGTTCATATGTATCTTCCTCATTTGCTAATGGTCTAAATTTACATTGTGAATTACTTGACATGCCTATTCGTGTTTCTACTCCAGTGGGTGAGTCTGTGATAGTCGAAAAAGTGTATAGGTCTTGTTTGGTGAATTTTGTGGGGAACAACACTTATGTAGACTTGGTTATTTTAGAATGGGTGACTTTGACGTAATTCTGGGTATGACTTGGCTTTCTCCGAATTTTGCGATTTTGGATTGTAATGCTAAAACGTGTGACGCTAGCCAAGCCTGGGGCAGATCCGTTAGTGTGGGGGGGTGACTACACTTCCAATCCGGTGCGTATAATCTCCTTTATTCGTGCTCAGAAGATGGTTAGTAAGGTTGTCTAGCTTTCTTGGCACATCTTAAGGATGACACTACTCAAGTACCATCGATTGAGTCAGTTTCGGTAGTCTGTGAGTTTTTGGATGTGTTCCCTGCAGATCTTCCCGGTATGCCACCAGATAGGGATATAGACTTCTGCATTGATTTGGAACCCGGTACTCGCCCCATTTTTATACCCCCGTATAGAATGGCTCCCGCCGAATTAAGAGAGAGTTAAAGGCACAACTTCAAGAGTTGTTGAGCAAAGGCTTCATTAGACCAAGTGCATCTCCTTGGGGTGCTCCGGTGCTATTTGTGAAGAAGAAGGATGGGAGTTTCCGAATGTGCATAGATTACCGACAGTTGAACAAAGTAACTATTAAGAACAAGTACCCCATTCCTCGCATTGATGACTTGTCGATCAGTTACAAGGTGCTTGTGCCTTCTCAAAGATTGACTTGAGGTCCGGTTATCACCAATTGAAAATACGAGCAACGGATGTTCCAAAGACTGCTTTTCGAACTAGATATGGGCATTATGAATTTGTGGTAATGTCATTTGGTCTTACGAATGCCCCTGCTGCTTTCATGAGTTTGATGAACGGGATTTTCAAGCCATATTTGGACCTCTTTGTGATTGTGTTTATTGATGATATACTGATATACTCAAAGAGTAAGAAAGAACATGAGGAGCATTTGAAAATGGTGTTAGAGTTGTTGAGAAAGAAAAAGCTTTATGCGAAATTCTCCAAGTGTGAGTTTTGGCTAGATTCAGTGTCCTTCTTGGGACACGTGGTTTCTAAGGATGGAGTAATGGTGGATCCATCTAAGATTGAGACAGTGAAGAATTTAGGTAAGACCTACAAACGTGTCAGAAATAAGAAGTTTTGTGGGGTAGCTAGCTACTACCGCCGATTCGTCAAGGGATTCTCTTCCATCGCTTCCCAATTGACGAACTTGACTAAGCAAAACGTCCCATTTGTATGGTCGGATGAGTGTGAGGAGAAGCTTCCAGAAGCTTAAGACTTTGTTGACTACCGCGCCTATCCTCACCTTGCCGGTAGAGGGCAAAAACTTCATTGTTTATTGTGATGCATCCTATTCGGGTTGGGTGCAGTGCTAATGCAAGAGAAGAACGTGATCGCTTATGCTTCAAGACAATTAAAAGTGCATGAACGTAACTATCCAACTCATGATTTGGAATTGGCCGCGGTAGTATTTGCACTAAAGCAATGGAGACACTACTTGTATGGGGTTAAGTGTGAAGTCTACACGGACCATCGTAGCCTACAGTATGTATTCACTCAGAAAGACTTGAACTTGAGACAGAGGAGATGGATGGAACTACTGAAGGACTACGACATCACTATCTTGTATCATCCGGGAAAAGCAAATGTTGTGGCAGATGTTTTGAGTAGGAAGGCCGGAAGCATGGGAAGTCTAGCTCATTTGCAAGCTTCTAGACGCCCATTGGCTAGAGAAGTGCAGATTTTGGCTAATGACCTTATGAGGTTAGAAATAAACGAGAGAGGGAGGATTGTTAGCTTGTGTAGAGGCAAAATCCTCTTTTCTTGATCAGATTAAGGGAAACAGTTTGATGATGAGAAACTAAGGCGAATCCGAGATAAAGTGTGTTGCAAGGAGAGGCTAAGGAAGCAATAATCGATGGGGAAGGTGTTTTGAGGATTAAGGGAAGAGTATGTGTACCCCGCATCGATGATTTGATCACCACTATTCTTACAGAAGCTCATAGTTCCGGATATTCTATACATCCTGGTGCAACCAAGATGTATCGCGACCTAAAGCAACACTTCTGGTGGAGTAGAATGAAGCGAGATATTGTTGAGTTTGTTGCCAAGTGTCCAAATTGTCAACAAGTAAAGTATGAACACCAAAGGCCCGGAGGAACACTTCAGAGAATGCCCATTCCTGAATGGAAGTGGGAGAGAATCGCGATGACTTCGTGGTTGGTCTTCCCAAAAATTTGGGTAAGTATGACTCCATTTGGGTGATTGTTGATAGGTTAACTAAGTCTGCTCATTTCATTCCTGTTAAGGTGACCTACAATACAGAGAAGTTAGCCAAAATCTACATCTCAGAAATCGTTCGGTTGCATGGAGTTCCACTCTCCATCATATCGGATAGGGGTACGCAGTTTACCTCTAAGTTTTGGAGGACACTACATGCTGAATTGGGTACTAGGTTGGACCTTAGCACTGCATTTCACCCTCAGACCGATGGTCAGTCTGAGCGAACGATTCAAGTGTTGGAGGATATGCTTCGTGCGTGTGTGATAGAGTTTGGTGGCCATTGGGATAGCTTCTTACCGTTGGCAGAGTTTTCATACAATAATAGCTATCACTCAGTATCGACATGGCTCCCTTTGAAGCATTGTATGGGAGGAGGTGTAGATCTCCCATTGGGTGGTTTGATGCATTTGAAGTTAGACCTTGGGGGACTGATCTGTTAAGAGATTCTATGGAGAAGGTGAAAGCTATTCAAGAAAAGCTTTTAGCGGCTCAAAGTAGACAAAAGGAGTATGCAGACCGAAAAGTTAGAGACTTGGAGTTCATGGAAGGTGAACAAGTCTTGTTGAAGGTTCGCCCATGAAAGGGGGGTGATGCGGTTTGGAAAAAGAGGTAAGCTAAGTCCAAGGTATATTGGACCATTTGAAGTGCTTAAGAGGATAGGGGAGGTGACTTATGAATTAGCCTTGCCCCCAGGGCTGTCCGGAGTGCATCCGGTGTTCCACGTATCCATGTTGAAGAGATACCACGGAGATGGAAACTACATTATCCGTTGGGATTCAGTTTTGTTGGATGAGAACTTGACTTATGAAGAGGAACCGGTTGCTATATTAGATAGAGAAGTTTGCAAACTGAGGTCGAGAGAGATTGCATCCATCAAAGTGCAATGGAAGAATCGACCGGTTTGAAGAGGCTACATGGGAGGAGAAGAGGCAGATATGCAAGAAAAATACCCACATCTGTTTACAGATTCAGGTACTCCTTTTCGCCACTGTTTTTCTTCTTTTGATCGTTCGGGGACGAACGATGGGTAAATTGGTATCTATTGTAACGACCTGTTTAGTCGTTTTGAGCAGCAGATTGAAATTCTGGAAAAAAACTGGCTGGGACGACGAAAGTAGTGACGGACCGTCGTAGTCACGACGGCCCGTCATGGATGTTTCGTCCCATGACACTTAGAATTCTGAAATTGGGTACTGAAAATCGACTCTCTGTAAATTGTGATGGACCTGCAGGACGTGCCGTCACATCCACGACGAACCGTCGTGAGTTTCCGTTGCAAAAACACTTCAACTTTTGAGAAATTGGGGCAAGAAACGAGTTTCTGACCGCCATGACGGACGTGCAGGACGGACCGTCACAGGTGTGACGGACCGTCACAGTGTCCGTGGTGACGATGGGATCCTGGGGAGGTGCGACGACCACCGTGACGGACCGTCGCAGGCACGACGGCCCGTCACAGGTCACGCAATCCCAGGCAGTTTAGGATTTCTCCACACGTTTTAAGAGTCGTTTTTGACTATTTTTTCCTTAATTATAAAGATTGAGGGGTAACATTAATAAGTCTAATTACTTAGGGGTTAAAAGGGGTAACCTTAAGTTAATTAGAGGGGTTTATTGTCCTTTTTCATACTTAATTATATGATTAATTAGGGTAAAGGAAAGAGGGTTTGAATAAAACAAAAGAGAAAGAACAGAAAGAAAGAGAGAAACGATTGAGGGAGATTGGACGAGAAAAAGAAAGCTTTGGGAAGATTAGCTTGTTGATTCCAATTCTTCGGTGGAGGTAGGTTATGGTTATGTTACGATAATCGTAGTGAACTCTTAATAGTGTATGATATGTATTGATGATATTGTAAACCTGTCTATATGCTTAATTGTATGCTTGTATGAATATGATTATGTGATTTTGATAAAACAAGCATGATGAAAACCATTGAATCCCAAATCTTGAAAGAAACTTTAATCTATGATATTAATGATAATGCCTTGGTATAAAAGAAGGCTTAATTAATTAAAGTGATTGGGATTGATGATGCCTTGGTTTAGAGAAGGCTTGATGAATGGATATAATGAGATTAGGGGATCGGAGTGTCACGTTCCGACGCATATAGGGGATCGGAGTGTCACGTTCCGACACATATAGGGGATCGGAGTGTCACGTACCGACACATAGTAGTAGGGGATCGGAGTGTCACGTACCGACACAAGAGGAAGAAAGATAATGAATCTCGAAAGATGTTAATATACTCAACATAATGAACTTAATCCCCAAATGAGTATGGTATTGAGGCTTGAGTCCTCATGGATGAACTTGATGGTATTTGTTGACGATTATACTACTTGTTGCTACATGTTGAGCTTATAGTTGATTTATAATATTACTTGATATATATGATCTTCTATTTTGAGTTAGCCGATGATATCTACTCAGTACGTGTGGTTGTACTGACCCCCTACTTTTATGTTTTCCTCTTTGTTATTTGTGTAATGCAGCAAACGTTCCGTCAACTTCGACTCAGCAGTAGATCAAGCCGTCTTCACTACCTTCGGAAATTCAGGGTGAGCTAATGCGTCTAGCTTGGACTGGGTCTTCTTCTTCAAGTCTTGATGCCTTGAACTTCCGGCATGGACTAGCTTTTATTGTTTTAGCTTCTTAGACAGTATTAGTTTAGCATTTTGAGATAGATGTTCTTGTGATGATGACATCCAGGTTTTGGGAATATTAATAATAGTTTTGAGTTGTTTTGTAATGAGTTTAAGTCTTCCGCATTTCTTTTGTTGATATTGTATTAAAATGTTAAGGTTTAGATGGTTTGGTTCGCTCACATAGGAGGGTAAATGTGGGTGCCAGTCGCGTCCCCGATTTGGGTCGTGACATAGACGCATTAGCTCACCCTGAATTTCCGAAGGTGGTGAAGACTGGCTAGATCTACTGTTGAGTTGAAGTTGACGGAACGTTTGCTGCATTACACAAATAACAAAGAAGAAAAAATAAAGTAGGGGGTCAGTACAACCACAAGTACTGAGTAGATATCATCGGCCAACTCAAAATAGGGAACAGTATATATCAATAATAATGTAAATCAACTACAATACTCAACATGTAGCAATACAACATGAATTCATCAATAACTACAACCGAGTTCACACATGAGGACTCAAGCCTCAATACCATACTCATTTGGGAATTAAGTTCATTAGATTGAGTATATTCATTATCTTTCAAGATTCATTATCTTTCTCCCTCTTGTGTCGGTACGTGACACTCCGCTCCTCTATTTCTATCCTAGTGCCGGAACGTGGCACTCCGATCCTCATATACTATCCTGGTACCGGAACGTGGCACCCGATCCATAATTCTATCCTGGTGTCGGAACGTGACACTCCGATCCTCATTCTATCCTGGTACTGGAACGTGGCACCCGATCCATAATTCTATCCTGGTGTCGGAACGTGACACTCCAATCCTCATATTCATTCTATCCTGGTACCGGAACGTGGCACCCGATCCATAATTGTATCCTGGTGTCGGAACGTGACACTCCGATCCTCATTCTATCCTGGTACCGGAACGTGGCACCCGATCCCCTAATTCATCAAGCCTTCTTTTACACTAAGGCATCATCAATCTCATTATATAATTTATCAAACCTTCTTTCATACTAAGGCATCAATCATCAATCTCATTATAATATATCAAGCCTTCTTTATACTAAGGCATCCTCATTAGAAACACGTACGGGTGATAGGTTCTTTCAAGATTTGGGATTCAATAGCTTCATCATGCTTGTTAATCATCACAATTTCATAATCACAATCAAGCAAGCATACAATTTAAGCACATAGCAGGGTTTACAATACTATCAATACATATCATTCACTATTAAGAGTCACTACGAATATCGTAAAATAACCATGACCTACCTCCACCGAAGACTAGTGATCAAGCAAGAATTTCCAAAGCTTTGCTTTCTCCTCAGCCTCTCGATCGATTCCTCTCTTTTTTTGGTTCTTTCTGTTTTGTTTTATTCAAACCCTCTTTCCTTTACCCTAATATCATATAATTAAGGACTAAAAGAGGACAATAGAACCCACTAATTAACTTAAGGTTACCTCTTTTAACCCCAAAGTAATTAGACTTATTAATATTAACCCTCAATCTTTATAATTAAGGAAAGAATAGTCCAAAACGACCCTTAAAACGTGTAGAGGAATCCTATTCTGCCTGGGATTTGCACAACTTGTGACGGGCCGTCGTGCCTGCGACGGTCCGTCACACACGTCGTCGCAACCCCCCCAAAATTCAGGTGGACTGTGACGGCCCGTCACACCTATGATGGTCTGTCCTGCACCTCCGTCCTGACGGTCAGAAACTCATTTTTCGGTACCCAATTTCAGAATTCCTAAGTATATTGAAACGGTGCCTCACGACGGTTCGTCGTAGATGTGACGGCACGTCTTGCAGGTCCGTCACAGATTACAGAGAGTCGATTTTAATATCCAAATTGAAGAATTCTAAGTGTCATGGAACAGAACCTCCTCGACGGGCCGTTGTGACCACGACGGTCCGTCGTTACATCCGCCGTCCCAGCCAGTTTTTCCAGAAATAAAATCTGTTGCTCAAAACGACTAAACAGGTCGTTACATAGTGTGCCTTAGTGCATTTGACTAACTTTTTAGAGTCGAAAATGTATGAAAATTGGTATATAGGTAGCTAATAGGAGTTTGAATTGTTTCATAGATAAAATTTCCAGGTACGAATCCCAACGGACAACCCAGGATATCTTGAGGAGGACGCTTGCATTTTAAGCAACACCTACGGTCCGTGTGTGGACTGACGAGGCGTCAATCAGATCTTTGTTTCATACATAGACAAGTTGTTGAAGTCCCCCTCCTTAGCAATATCTGAATTGATCGACAGAGTGCAGGACGGAGGGCTGAGGGTCCTAAGTTCACAGACAGCCCGTCGGCGGGGTTCCGTCTTTGAAGGGTGAGTTTTCTTCACGTTTTGATATTGATTAATTTCATTAATTAGGCGTTTTAAAGGTTAGTTATGGATTAAAGAGAGACTAAATAACTAACTTAAAACCATATAAATTCCCCAACCCCAATTAAACTAATTAGAACTCTAAAACAAAACTCTTTTCCTTCTCTCTTGTTTCTCTCTCTACTTGAACTCAGCATTCAAGTCTAGCAAGAAGAAAGGTTTGCGCGCTGTAAAGGGTCAAAGTTACCATCAAATTTTTATAAAATTTTAATGTATCGGATCTAATTCACGTGTGATACTCTTTCCTCAAAGGGTTCCTTCAAAATGGATTTCAAAAGTTGAGTTTTTTATGGGTTTCATCAAGTTACGAAATTGACGTTATGAATTGAGTTGTTGATGATATATTTAGGTTATATTGAATAAATTAACATGTAATTTAACTTTTTTATGGTAATTATTTATATTTTGTTCTAAATTGAAGAACATGATCCTTAATCCCTAACCCTAGGTTGTGATCTTGACCTAAGTTGTATTTTTATCAATAAATTCATTTGTTTTTAATTAGATTACTTTCCTATGGTGTTATTTTGATAATTTAGATGAATTATAGGACTATCATGCTATTTCTTGAGATGTGATTTAGGTTATGAAGTACATTGTGAAATTGACCTATGTATCTTTCTAACCCATGATGTAGTGTTGAATTATCTTCTAGAGATGCATTTAACCTTATTGTCTGATTGGTTATTATTGTGTCATGATGTTACTCCCCTAATTTGGTTGAGTTATGGGATTGGTAATACCTTGATGATGAACTATGAGGAAGACTTGGTAAGTCTTATATCTGCATCTTTACATCGAATTATGATTAATTGTGGTTAACTCATGATATTATATTGGAGTATGTCTTATATTAGGATTGTTAGGATTGTATGCTGATTGAATTGAAACGTCTTGATTATGGTTGTGAGTTTGATTAGGATGTAAATACTATAAGGATGGTAATATATACCAATAGACATTATTATGAAATATTATGTAATGTTATATGAGTTGTGTTGAACGGACTATACTCATGCAATTTGTATTGAGCTATTGATGACGATGATTATACAAGGGATAGACCCTATGACCTAATCTAAGCTATGATTGTTAATTAAAATCTTACAGACATTTCAGTAAAGGGACTTAGCTTAGCACCGTGTGAACTTGACAATGGGAGGTGATGACTTTCCAAAGTGGAAGGTTAACCCTATAGTTCTATATGAGATGTTGACTTCCTAAAGAGAAATACTCATCCAATGGATTCCCATGAGAGAAGGCCCCAACTACCAAGTGGTATCAAGAGGGAATATACTATCTCTTAGTTCTTGAACTATGTTTCCCCCATTGGAACACTAGCTAGTAGATCCACTAAGCTACATTTATGTTTGGCTTTACCTTGCCCGGTAGACCATCAAGTAAGGCATCTGTTCCCTAAAGTAAAATAAAATATTTAAATATAAACTATCTAACGTTACTTGAGAGGTTTAACATAGCCAGATAGGGGTATGGGATGCTACGTATGCCTTGCACTAGTTGACTTAGATGGAAGCTTTAGGAAGTTTATACGATGTATGCTTATGATTATTATGTATAGGATGATAATATGTTGATATTACAATATAAATAACAATATATGACGATGATTATCTTCTTGATATGGGTAGTTGGATTATATTGTTAAATTTTGGACATTGGTCATTTTTTTTGTTAAGTCTACTTGGTTGGGCAATGTTGTGGGGATTCGTTTGGTCATTGCACCTTTTTAATTGATAAGGATTCATGAGTAGTGGTCTTGCTTATTATGATATGATTGACTCTTATTCATTCCTATGATGTTATTCCTTGATGATAGGGTTGTAGTAAATCATGGTTTCAAGTATGTTGGAATACATATTACTCGTTGAGTTAATAAGCATGTTTGGTAGGTTGATATGAGTTGTTTTGCTTTGAATTAGGTTCTTAAAAGAATAAAATGACATGTTTTGACTTAAAATCCCTTTTAGCATTTTTTGTGTGTATATTTGTATAATGTCTCATACTTAGCACATGTGGAGTACTAACCCCATTTTCTTCCCTTTTCCCAATTATTATTAGGTTCTAGTGGTTGAAGAGTTTAGAAGGCGACATTGTTGAAAACTTTGATTATTATTTTCATCCAAGTAGGCTAGGTCCACAACTCCCGAGGGCAATGCCACAATTCGCTTACGGACTTATTATGAGCTTAAAGACTCTTTCATTTCTTTTATTCTAAATTGAATACTATACTTTTGTATGACCTATATGTGGTCGTGTTAAATTGATGTAAGGGCTATACCCATATTATGAAAATCATTTAGATGGCATGAGATAATACAATCTTAGACAATATATTTCTATCTTATATATGTATGTACAATAAGAGTAGAACGCTATGTAGCCTTCTTATATGAAGGGTCTATGTACAGTCTATATAAATATATGTGATGCATATGAAGAGGTATATTTAATCCTACAAGTAGTTATAATGAAATTTTAAATTTTTGTGCATTTTTCAACCTATGAATGTAATGACATGAAACTACGAGGCTAGTCTTAGTACTTAAAAAGGATGATGTCGCCGGTTACGTCTAGGGAGTAAACCCGGATGTGACAAACCTTGTATCAGAGTAAGAGGTTGAATATCATTGAGTTATGTCTCTCTCACTACGACATGTATGTATCTTTGTATTCATAATTGTGAAGCGCACCACAATTATGAGTATGAAACTATATGATTCTTAGGAATCACTCTCTTTGTTGGAAATCTTATATCTTACAATTAGAGTATACTTATATTTTCCTTTTGAAGTTAATCCTGTTGTTGTGCTTATAGGAAGAATGAACACTCGAAGGAATACGACTCGATGACTTGAAGATGAAATTGCCAATCCGCGAGCTCCTCCCCGTGGTGAGCATGTTCTTCCACTTGAAGAAGATGTTAATGTGGAGTAAACACCTGTAAATCCTCCTCTTTTGACGGATGAGAATATAAGAACCGCTCTTCTACAATTGTCCAAAGCAATCACCACTCAAGCATAAGCGGCCACGACTCAAGCCCAAACTATGGCGGCTCAAGATAACTAGGAGGTTGTAGCCCGTCGTCACCTACAAGTCACTATTATCGCATCCCGTCTGAGGGACATTACTCGAAAGAACCCTCCTACTTTCTACGGGTCTAAGGTTGATGAACCCCCCAAGAAGTCATCGATGAAGTCTCTAAAATACTTTTGGCTATGGGATTGTCCACAGTTGAGAAGGCCGAGTTTGATACTTATCAAGTAAAGGATGTGGTACAAGCATGGTATGTACAATGGAGGGATAATAGGCCATTAAGGGTTGGTCTAGTGACATGGGAGATCTTTAAGATGGCTTTTCTAGATCAGTTCTTTTGTGGGCATATTAGGTAGGAAATGGTGGTGAGTTCATCAACCTTTAAGAAGGAGGAAGGATTGTCCATGAATACTCTTTGGAATTCATTAAATTGTCTAATTATGATACTTCCTTGGTTTCCGATCCTAGAGAGTGAATGAGCCGTTTGGTGATGGGGGTGTCGGAGGAATTACAAAAGGAGTTACATTCGTAAATGCTACATGACAAGATAAATATTTACCATATTATGGTGCATGGAAGAAGGATTGAGGAGGAAATGGCTAATAGAAAAAGTAGAGATGCGAAATGAGCAGAGGTTCTTCAAAGAATAGGCTTAACATACAAGACAAGTCTATATTTGAGAAGCGAGTTTCAAATCAAGTCCCTTCTGATTCGCCAAAAGCTAGGGGTGACCCTATATTCAAGAGGGGAAAAGGTACTTATTCACCAAATGAGAAGCCTACATGTGCCATCTGTAGAAAGGGTCATCTTGGTGAGTGATGGTAGGAATGGAGAATATCTTAGTTGTGGCAAGAGTGGTCACAAGATGAGATATTGTCCAAATTTGAAGGATCAAGAGAAGGGTGGTCAAGGTCAAGGAGGTGGTTCTAGTGATGGTTCAAAGAAGAACCCCTTCTATGCACTCTTTTCTAGGGGTGAGCAAGAGACTTCTCCTGACGTGGTGATCGGTATGTTGTAAGTCTTCTCTATTGATGTATATGCCTTACTTGATTACGGTGCTACTTTATCATTTGTTACACCTCTAGTAGCGAAAACGTTTATTATTTTACGCGATATTTTTTATGAAACTTTTATTGTGTCTACTCAGGTGGGTGAGTCGGTCGTTGCAAAATGGGTGTATAGAAATTTTTCAATAATGTTTCCCAATAAAGTTTCTTATGTTGATCTATCAGAACTCGATATGCTTGATTTTGATGTTATATTAGGTATGGATTGTTTGCATGCATGTTTTTCCTCCATTTGTTGTATGACAAGGGTGGTGAGCTTTAACTTTCCTAATGAACACTATGTTGAGTGAAAAGGGGGAAATTCTATTCCTAGAGGTCATATTATCTCTTGTCTAAAATCATGCTGAATGATCTCAAATGTTTGTCTACATCAAATAGCAATAGTCCAAGATTTAGAATTTGAAATTTGTCCTATTGTGTAGGTAGATATAGTGAGTGAGTTTCTTGAGGTTTTTCCTATGGACCTTCCTAGTATGCCACTTGAACGTGAAATTAAATTTGTCATTTATTTTCTACATGATATAAATCACATATCAAACCGTCCATAATGGATGGCTCTGGCCGAATTAATGAAGTTGAAGGCTCAACTCAAGGATTTAATAGATAAGGATTTTATAAGGCGTAGTATTTTTCCATTGGGTGCTTCGGTTTTTTTTGTGAATAAGGATGGGTCCTTGAGAATGTTTTTTGATTACCGCCAACTCAACAAGGTCAAAATTAAGAATTATTACCCTTTCCCTCGGATTGATGACTTATTTGATAAATTCAAAGGGGCGACCTACTTTTCAAATGTAGATTTGAGGTCGGGGTATCACTAAATTAGGGTGAGAGGCAAGGATATAAAAAAGATGGATTTTCGAACACGGTATGACCACTTTGAGTTCTTTGTAATGTCATTTTGTCTAACTAATTCTCCGGCGTCATTTATGGACATCATGAATAGAGTGTTTCAAAATTACTTAGATTCATTTGTCATTGTCTTCTTTGTAGATATCTTGGTATATTCGAAGAATGAGAATGATCATATGGTTCATTTAAGGGTGGTATTGCAAATGCTTAAAGAACATCAATTGTTTCAAAATATAGTAAGTGTGAGTTTTGGTTGAGATCGGTGACATTTCTTGGGCACATCATCTCTAGTGAGGGAGTTGAGGTATACCCATTGAAAATGGAGGGGTGAAAAATTGTCCTAGACATTTGACTCGAACCGACATGAGGAGTTTCTTGGGTCTAGAGACTTATTTATCGGAGGTTCGTGGATGGTTTTTCAACCATTGCCTTTACGTTGACTTCTTTGATCCAAAAGAGTTAGAAGTTTGAGTGGTCTGAGGCATGTGAGAAAAAATTTTCAATTTTTGAAAGATAGGCTCACATTCGTTCCGGCGTTGACTTGAATTGATGTTACAAAGAGTTTTGTTGTGTATTGTGACGCATCCTGAGTGGGTTTGGGGTGTGTACTTATGCAACACGCTAAATTCATAGCCTATTCCTCTAGCAAACATAAAGTACATGAGATATACTATCCCACTCATGAACTTGAATTAGCGGTTGTGTTGTTTATTTTGAAAATTTGGAGGCATTACTTGTATGGTGTTCATATTGATATTTTTACCGACCATAAGAGTCTCCTATATGTGTTTAGCTAAAAGGAGTTCCACCTCCGGCAAAGGAGGTGGTTAGAGGTTTTAAAAGACTATGATATGAGTGTCCTCTACCATCCCGACAGAGCTAATGTGGTGGAAGATGCCCCAAGTAGTATGACTACGGGTATTGTATCCCAAATTGATGAAACTAAGAAATACCTAGCAAAGGAAGTTCATAGGTTCGCTAGGTTGGGTGAGGTTGGAAAATTCACCGAATGGGGGTACTATAGTTCATCATAACTCTAGGTCATCTTTAGTCGTTGAATTGAAGTCCAAACAACACCTTTTTCAACTGTTAATGCATTTGAAAGAACCGGTTCTCGAAAAGTTAAATGATTCATTCTCCTGAGGGGGGGATGGTTTATTATGGTACCAAGAGAGAATGTCTGTTCCCGATGTAGAGGGGTTGAGAGATCGGATCCCAGAAGAAGACCATGGGTCCCGCTACTAAATTCATCCAGGTTCGACAAAAATATACCACGAACTAAGGGAGATATATTGGTGGCAAGGTTTAAAAAGGAACATAGCGGAGTTTGTTGCTAACTGTCCAAATTGCCAACAAGTAAAGGCCGAACACCAAAATCCGAGTGGCTTACTATAAGAGATCAAAATTCCTACATGGAAGTGGGAAGACATCAATATGGACTTTGTAGTAGGTTTACCTCAGACTAACTATTCATACGATTCCATATAGGTGGTTGTGGATCGATTGACTAAGTACGCTAATTTTATTACCATAAATTCTAAAAATTTGGCGGAGGATTATGCAAGAATCTTCATAAATAAGATTGTTTGGCGCCATGGTATTTCGTTATCAATCATATTGATCGGGTCTCACAATTCACGTCTAGATTTTGTAGATCATTCAAAAAAGGGTTTGGTATTACGGTAAAGTTGAGAACCGCTTTTCATCCCCAAACGAATCGTCAAGCGGAGCGTACTATACAAAAATTTAAAGACATGCTTAGCGCGTGAATTATTTATTTTAAAGAGCATAAATTTGCCATTGGTGAAGTTTTCCTATAATAATAGTTTCCATTCATCAATTTCCATGGCTACCTATGAGGCCTTGTATTGTAAGAGGGGTAGTTCTCCTATTGGTTGATTTTAAGTGGGTGAGCCATCGATTCTTAGTCTAGAGTTGATTTATAAGACCATGAAAAAAGTATATATCATATGGAATATTTGGCAAACGGCCTATACTAGGCAAAAATCTTATGGCGATCATAGCAGAAGAGATTTGGAGTTTGAAGAAGGTGATAAGGTTTATTTGAAAATTTCACCAATGAAAGGCGTGGTTAGATTTGACATTAAAGTTAAATTGAGTCCTCGTTATGTGTGTCCCTATGAAATTTAGCAAAGGGTTGGTAAGGTTGCCTATGAATTGAACACTTCCAAGTGAATTCACTTCGGTTCATTTGGTTTTCCATGTTTCTATGTTCAAAAAGTTTATCGGTGATCCCGAGTCCATTCTTCCTATTGAGGAACTTAATGTAAATGATAACCTCTCTTTGAAGAAATTCTGATTCAAATTCATTATAGGCAAGTGAAGAATTTAAGGAATAAAGAGGTGGTTTCTGTAAAGGTGTTATGGAAGAATCATCTAGTTGATGGTGCAACTTGGGAGGCCGACATGAAGTCCTGGTACCCTCATATTTTTTATAATTAAAGTTATTTATTCTTTTTAATAAAATAAATATGACAAGAAGTCAAAGTTTCTTGATTTTTGGGTGACGGTTTGCAAAATGTGCATTTTTGAGTACTTCATGGTTAAGTTACAGTGAAATAGGTGCTTAAAACATGAATTTACCTTTTTAATTTATGTAAGTTATATTGTGCATTTGGTATGGTGAGTCTTAATGAAATGATATGTAACATGTTGTTAAGTTTAAATTTATACTAATTGACTCATGTAATGTAAGTTGAGTTCATAAATGTTGTTAGAAAGAAATGCCTTATGTGTGAAAATTTGCTTTTAGAAAATTGCCTTGTTGAAATATTATGATTTAAGTTGATTTAATATTTTTGATTGGTTGGGATGCTAGTCTTGAGTCTATTCATTCATTCAAAAATGTTTTGGTGTCATTCGAAGACAAATGTTACTGGGGGGGGATAATGTAACACCTTGAAATTTCAAGACGTGTCGTAAAGCCTTACATAGGTGACATAGGGTCTAAGTACTGTTTTTAAGTCCATTTTAATTAATTTAGGTCATTTAAGAACCAAAAGGTCTAAGGACGTCCATAAGTTTGGTTCAAAAGGGTACTAGTGTGCCATAGTCTTTTTAACCAACTTTTAAGATTAAAAAATGTTTGAAAATTTGTAAAAAGGTAGATAATGGATGTTTGAATTGTTTCATGGTTGAAATGTCAGTGTACCACTCCCTAAGGAACTACCAACGGCCCTAGAGGACGACCTTGCGTTTGAAGTGACACTGCTTGGGCAGTGAGCATAGATGGTACAACCTACGGTGTATGTGTGGACTGACGGAGTGTCTATGCCACATTCATTCCATTCTTAGAAAATTTGAGGAAGTACCCCGTCTCCACAGTCTCTGAACTCATCGACGGAGAGTGTATGACGGAGGGGTGAGGGTTCGTAGATCAAAGACGGCCCGTCGGCAGGGTTTCGTCTGCAAAGGGTGAGTTTTATCCATGTTTTTATATTAATTCATGTAATTAATTAGGTTGTTTAGGGGTTTGTTAGGGATTAAGGGGAGACATATTAAATGAACTAAAACTCATATAAAAGGCCCAACCCCAATCAAACTAATTGGAACTCTAAAACACAAACTCTCTAACTTCTCTTTTCTTTATCTCTCTACTTGAACTTACATTGAAGACTAGAAAGGAGAAGGATTTTTGGGATGAAAAGGGGTGAATTCACCATTAAATTATTATCAAACGTTATGGTATGGGCTAGTTCACCTTTGATACTCTTTCCTCAAAGGGTTCCTTCAAAATGGATTTAAAAAGTTGAGTTTTCTAATGGGTTTCATTCAATTATGAAATCAAAGTTATGAATTGAGTTATTGATGATTTCTTTAGGTTATACTTAATATATTAACATGTAATTTTACTTTTTTATGGTAGTTGATAATGGTTTGGTCTAATTGAAGAACATGATCCTCAATCCCTAACCATAAGTAGTGATGTTTACCTATATTATACTGTAACCATCCAATTTATTTGGTAATTTATTAGATTCCTATCATATGGTGTTATTATGAATAAATGAATATGAATTATATTCCTGTCATTCTAGTTGTTGATATGTGATTTAGGTTATGAAGTATATTGTAAAATTAGCTTATATATCTTGTCTTAACCTATAATCTAGTGTTGAATTGTGTTCTAGATATGCAATTGGCCATTTTATCTTATTGATTATCATTGTGTGATGATATAACTCCCCTAATTGGGTTGAGATATGGTTTGACGGTGATACCTTAATGATGAACTATGAGGAAGACTTCGTATGTCTTAGAATCGCCTTCTTTACTTCCAATTGTAGTATGCCTTACATTGGGATTGGTAGGATCGTATGATGATTGAATTGAAATGTCTTGATAATGGTTGTGAGGTTTATAAGGATGTAAATTTTATAAGGATTGTGATGTATACAAATGTGCCTTATTACGAAATATTATGTAATGTGTTAACCTCACTTATGTGAAATGTGATGAAAGGTCTATTATCATGTAAATCTAATTGAGATATTGATGATGATGATTAAACAAGGTATAGACCTTATCACCTAACCTAAGCTATGATTGATAATAAAAGTCTTAATGACTTTTCAATAAAGGGACTTAGCTTAGAACCGAGTGACCTTGATAATGGGAGGTGATGACTTTCCAAGGAGGAAGATTCACCCTATAGTTCAATATGAGTTGTTGACTTCCCAAAGAGGAATACTCATCAAATTCATTGCCATGAGAGAAGGCCCAACTACCATGTGGTATAAAGAGGTAATATACTATCTCTTAGTTCTTGAAATATGTTGCCCCATAGGAAGACGAGCTAGTGGATCCACCTAGAAAGTTATGTTTATGTTTGGTTGTACTCTGGCCGATAGACTACCTTCCATTGGTGTAAGATTTTACAACACCTGATTCCACACTTAGATCATGTGGTGTATGTCAGTTAAGGCATGTGTTCCATAATGTAAAATAAATTAATGAAGTATAAACTAACTAAGGTGACTTGAGAGGTTTAACTTAGCCGATGTAGGGGTATGAGACTCTACCTATGGCTTGCACTAGTTGACATTGCGTGAAGCTTTAGGAAGTTGATATTATGTATGCATTTGATAATGATGTATAGGATGATAATATGTTTTTACTACAGCGTAAATAACTACATATGACGATGATTATCTTCATTATATGGGTAGTTGGATTATATTGTTAAAGTTGGACATTGGTCATATTTTTTGTTAAATCTAGTTCATTGAGCAATGTCATGGGGCTTTGTTGATCAATGCACTTGTTGACTTGATAAGGATTCATGAGTAGTGGTCTTGCGTATTATGATATGATTGACTCTTATTCATTCTTGTGATGTTATTCCTTGAAGATAAGGTAATAGTAAATCATGGTTTCAAGTATGTTGGAATACATAATACTTGATGTGTTAATTAGCATGCTTGGTTGGTTGATATGACTTGATTGGCTTTGCATTAGGTTCTTAAAAAACTAAAATGGCATGTTTTCACTAAAAGTCCCTTTTTAGCATGTTTTGTTTGTATATGTCCATAAGGTCTCATAATTAGTACATGTGGATTACTAACCCCATTTTCTTGCCTTTTGCCAGACATTTTAGGTTCTAGCCGTTGAAGAGTTTGGAAGGACAGATTGTTGAAGACTTGGATTCTTCATTTAATCCAAGTAAGGTAGGTCTTGAGCTTCCGATGGCAATGCCACTATCTAGCTTACGGACTTGTTATGATCTTAAAGACTCTTTCATTTCATTCCTTTTCAATTGAGTACTATATTTTTGTTTGGCCTATATGTGGTCTTCTTGTATTGATGTTAGGGCTATTCCTATATTGTGATAATCGTTTCGATGATATGATATGAAACAATCTTTAAGACTATTTTCTATCTTATATATATATATATATATATATATATATATATATATATATCTGTGTGTGTGTGTGTGTGTGTGTGTGTGTGTGTGTGTGTGTGTGTTTGTGCAATAAAAATAGAAGGCTATGTAACCTTCTTATATAAAGGGTCTATGTACACTCGATACAACTATATATTATATGTATGTAGAGGTCTATGTAAACCTCCCAATAGTTGTAACGAATGTTTTAATTTTTTCCGCATTTTACAACCTACTAATCTAATGACACAAAACTATGTGGCTAGTCTTAGTCCTTAAAAAGGACGATGATGCAAGTTACGTCTAGGGAGTAAACGCGAATATGACATATTAGTTTCCCTGCTTGCTTTTCTTGAAAAGCTATAGTTCTTTTCTAAAAACTCTGCCTAAGGCTCTTTTGAAATCAAGTTTCTCCTTATTTGTTTAAATGTGAAAACCACTTAAAGTATCCTTGGTAATACTTAGTCCCAGTATACCTTTGAAGAAGCGAATTTCAACTTAACTCTTTACGTAACTTTAAAGTTCAGTCTTAAAATAAAGTTAAAATGTTTAAATAAAACTCTTGAAAACCATTAAGAACTTTACTTTAACTTGCACTTATACACATGTCTATTACCTTTCTTTAAATTGAAGTATCGTTTCAAGGAAAATGATCTCATCTTTATGGTTGATTTCATGATTATCAACTTCAACAGTTCATTAGCAATTATTAGCATGAACTACGAATCTCGAGAACTGAATGATACTCGTCATCTAAGAACTATTCAATTTATAAGGTTCGATGGAATTATGGGCATGAACAATTAAACTCTAGGATTTCATGGGTAACATGTTATAGTCACATGATTAGGATTCAATCTCAAAGATGGACTAGGAACTCAACAATTAAAGGTTTGAAACTTGAAGATAGCACTTATGTGAAAGATGCTCAAATTACAAAGTTAATGCTCAATTATAGGCATGAAACCATTTGACACAAAGGTCTACATAAATACATCGAACTCATGTATATGACTCTTATAGTTCTCTTGTTTTACTTCCTCATTTCAATAAATGATGGTTTTTCCTAAACTCTACTTCTAACTCCCTCATGAATGTGAATTATGAATTCAAGAGTTTTGGTTCATGAAATGGAGGGTCTAGGTGATGTTGTAAACTCATGAATATATTCTGCTCACTCTCATACTCACTTACTTGATTCTTAAAACAATTATTAGAAGTTGTAGAAGATTCTTCAAAGTACGAAGGGGCTCTCTCAAGAGGTCCGGAAGAACTCTCAAAAGTTAATTTTACTTTACATAAGTATTTATAAGTACTTTAATGTCAGTAGAATAAAAAGAAATGAAGATACACTTTAGATGATCTCAGATGAAACAACCGACGGAAAAATATGGGGGAAGGCGACCATGGTGCGTTCAAGATGAATCGTGTTAGACCTAACATAATAGATTTCATTTAAGCGCACACCATGCGCGCTGCCTCATCCCCCCTGGCCGCATATGAGGTGAGGGGTGCCAGCATCCCCAAGGCATGCTTTTGACGAATTTTGCCTCTCTATTTCTGACTCTAAGCTGCTTTAAATCCATTTCTTATCTAATGTTTTCCTTAGATTAAATTATCAAACCTAATTAAAAACTAATACACTCAAAACAAAACTCCAAAAAATGACATTCATCACAAAAAATCATCAAAACGCCAACAAGACAAGATCTATAATGAACCTTAAGAACAACTATCAAGATAATAAATACTTGAACTTCTTGAGAATGAAATTAAGCTGAAAATGACATGTTTGGAGTGTGAGTGCAAAACCCAATACTATGTAATCTTACATATCTCTTAGGGATTAAATCTATGGAGAAAATCTGCAACTAAACCCATGAACGTCGACGAACGCCTTCATCCTTTCCTTTTTTGTCCTTTTTTTCTCTACTTTTTTATTCTTATCTCTTCATGAACTCTTAACTAGAACCCTAGGCGTACGTTAGGATTATCAATCTTAACCTAAAAGTATTACAACCATAAATGATTACGAAAAATAAATTTAATCTTATTAGGAAAGGAAAAGACCAAAATACCCCTCACTATTTTCAGCTAACTTTCCTCAACTGGACAACCAAACATCAAAACTCACATCTCACTTACTTGAACACAAAAATTAGAAAACTCAGCGCCATTGGAAAGTTAATTCAATGATATTTCGTATGGTAGATTATAGAATATCTAACCAATCCTGTGCTAAGAGTTTGTTCATTTGAAGTTGACACAAATCTCAAACTTAGATTAACTTGAAAAATTTCATATTTTGCAATTTCCAAATTAATTCATTTTGGAACTCATGGTGCTAAATCAAGAGGATTGACTATAATACATACGAAATTTATAATTCCTTGGTAAAATGTCAGTCACAACGATGAACGATTCGAGTCTGAGTTAAAAAACAATTCTTAGGTTTTATGATATCTCCCCCCACTACTAAAAATTAGTCATACGTCAACAGATCTTTTAGCAATACTTAAGCAGCCGTTACTATAGAGGGCCTATTTCAACAGTTGGAGCCGTTGCCAAAAGGGTTTGATATTATTGCTACGACTAAGTAATAAATCCGTTGTCATTGTGTGAAAACTGTTGCAATAGACCCTCTATATTACAACAATTACTGTTATCGCTGCCATAAAGTAATCTATGGCAACATTTATTGTTAATATTACTCTATTCGAACAATTCTATATTAAATCCCTCTATAATTTCCCTCTTTTATTTTCGCTGACCCCGCCAAAACTTTTCATTTTATTTTATTAATAATTTTTTTTTCCAGTAAAATTCATTTCGATAAGCAGAACGTATAGGCTCCTTTACTAATTTCTCTTCCTCTTCTCTTTCTCTTTGACCTAATTACCAAAAGCAGAACACATAAAGGATCTTATTAGAAGAAGAACGATGGAAGATATAAGTTGTGGAGCCTAGTAGAAGAAGAATGATGGAAGATGGTAAGTTGTTCTTCATGTCTGTTATTTTAGGGTGGACATAAACCCATTTGTTTCTTCGAATCTGAACTCATTTCTCTCTTTAAACCATCTTCGAAATCTAATGAAATGGATGGTTGTATGATTTTTTGTAAAATCTAAGGAAATGGAGGTTTTCTTCTTCAACTCTTAGAGGTTCTCTTTTTAAATAATTGAGGTTACAACTGAAGAAATTATAAGTTTGAAATTTTAAAGTTTTTTTCTTGAATCTCTTCTTTTGTATTTAATATTTGGGTGTGGTATGTGAAATATTTCTCTATTTGTGGGTTATTTTTCCTTAAGTTGTTAGTTATTCTGGGTTTAATGTTTTGTTGAATTTATGGTGAAATTAACTATTCTAGACCTATTTAAGTTGAAATTGATGTTGTATTTATTTTCCATGAGTTATTCAAGTTGATCTTTGAGCCTCTAATTTAATGGGTTTCAAGTTGTAATTTTTTGAGTAGTGCTACTATTTCTGTTGGGTATTGGATTCAATTATTAGAGTTTTATAATTATAGAGACAACCTGAGTTTTGCTACTATTCTCACTACAATTTTTTGTATTATCGAAGGAAATAGAGGGCTGAAGGTTCGCTTGTGAAATATGAGAAATCTTGATGTTTTTTTCTTCAACAGCTGAAGGTTCTATTCTGAATTTTTTGAGGTTATAGTTGAAGAAACTTCATTTGAACTTTTGTGTTTTTGTTCTTAAATCTCTTCTTTTGTCTTTAGTATTTGGATAATTTTTTAGTTTAGTGTAGTAATAATCTGAATAGCTAAAGAATTGGGTGCCATTACAAAATCAACTCAACAAAGTATCTAACAAAAATTTCTGAGAAGGCATTGTCAAAAAAAACATAAAGAGGTACTTCTCAAACTAACATCTTTAACATTGTTAAGCACGTGAACCAATTACAAAACTTGGCATAAAATCTCATTTATGAAATTGCAGTATATAGTATCACATAAAGCTCGTACTTCAATCTATGGGAAGCTTTCTTGGCAAGAACTATTTCCTTAGTCTTGGTTCTGGCATGTGACTTAGAGACATTGATACAACCACAACACTTCTTCCTGTTCTCTTCATACTTTTCATTAAAGTTAGCGTTAGTGGCCTACAAAATTCTGCTAAAATCCATTTTGTCCTCATTCTTTACGATTGTCAAACACAAGGCTGAAGTAGTTTTCTTATGCATGATTGATCCTAAATGAGCTTTGCCCTTCACAATGCAGTAGAATTTCCATATTTCTTCATAGCTCAGGAAGCCAGACAACCAACTCTATTGGATCCATGTCATGAGCAATCACTACCAACTGAGCTTTGTTCTTCTCAATAAGATAAGTGATGTGCTTGAGACCATACTTCACACTAATGGGTTTCGTTGTTTCAAGATTATTTCCTTCTGTTTCAGCCTGAGCCCTTTTCTGGGTTAGTATTTTGATGTTTTTAGTTTATTTGATATATTTCTCCATTTGTGGGTTGTTTTTCATTAAGTTGTAGCTATTGTTGGTTCAATGTTTTGTTGTATTTATGGTTAAATTAACTAGTGATATAAACCCATTCAACATGAAATTGAGGTTGTATTGGTTGTCAATGAGTTATCCAATCGGGTTTGAATATCCTTGTATTGATGACATCTTCATTGATTTTACCTCTCTCTTAAATTATTGTTGACAATTTAAGTTAGAGCAATAGGAAATAAGAGATAAATTAACATGAGAATTGAATTATAGAAAATTTGCTACTGGTTGGTAGTAAAATTTTCTACTGATTTGACAGAAATCTAAAAGGAATTAAATATTATAGTAAGTTTTTCTTGTTGGTAATTTCAAGTAGATCTTTGGGCCTCTAATTTATTGGATTTCACTTAAATTTTTTTTGAGCAGGCTACTATTTCTTTTGTGTTTTAATCTGGTTTGAGTAATGAACTAGTGATTTAACAAGACATACTGGTAACCTTTCTCAAAAAATGACTTATTATTGTGTATCTTTCTTTTCTCTGTTTACAGATGTTGTTTCATGGGTATTTGATTCAATTATAGACATACACATAGTTTGACTACTGTTCTCTCTAGAAATTGTTGGGAAATCTAAGGAAAGAAAAGGGTTGAAGGTTTTCTTGTGAAATCTGATAAATCTTAATAATTTTTTCTTCAACAACTGAAGGCTCTGTTCTAATATATTTGAGGTTAGAGCTGAAAAACTTGATGTTTGAGCTGTTGAGGTTTTCTTCTTTAATCTCTATTTTTCCTTTAATCATTGAGGTGTAGTTAGTGTATTTGATGTATTTCTCCAATTGTGGGTTATTTTTCATTATGTTTTAGCTACTTTTGTTTTAAAGTTTTATTGGTAGTAATAGTGAAATTGATTACTGTAGACATATTTGTCTTGATACTGATGTTGAATTGGTTATTCCATGAGTTATTCAATCAATTTTGATTAGCCTTGCATTGATTATGTCTTCTTTGATTTCACCTCTTGCTTGAGTATCTATGTTAGAAATTTCGGGTTCATTATTGTTAAATAGTTACATAGAGCAACATGAAAGAAGCGATATAACAACTCGAATATGGGAAAAACTGAATTTCACTGTTGGTTTTAGATAATTTGACATAAAAATCTGAAACATCCTTAAACTCCAGATCAATATTATTTGCTTTACAATTCTGTTTTATCACTTTTAAGGAATGTTCTGGCTTGATTTTAATCAAAAAGTTTATCTGTAGGGATACTTTTTTGAAAATATGTAGGGATACTTTTAAGGAATATTCTGCCTTGATTTTTATGAAAAAGAAAGTTTGTACGGAACTTTCATATAATAAGAAAAGTTATGTAATGATTGTTGTAAATTGAGTTGTGATTGGAATATGTTTAAACTACATATTCTCCATGTACTTTTTGAGATATGTTTGTTCCTGTGTAACACACTGCTATTTTTGAATGTCATAGTTTATCATAAATTTGATTCTTTTTATCTGTATGTATTACTAGATATCAATGGATAATATATATAGAATTTTGATGAGTATGAGACGATGAAGAGATAAATATATTAGTGGAGTGAATGATTTTCTTTATAAGGCATTTCAAGGATCTTTAAAAGGAAATGAAATATTATGCCCTTGCAAAATATGCCTCAATAGTTATTGGCATTATAGAAATGTGGTGGATGATCACTTGATTGTAAATTGATTTTTGAATGGATACAACAAATTAATTTTTCACAGGGAGAGAGTTTCCTCACGGAATACACAACATTCACCTAGCCATGATGATATTGATGGACTACTTTATGGTACATTTCAAAATATAAAGGGTGAAACAAGTCATGGTGAAGGAGAGAGATAACTGATATCTAAAGATGCAAAGAGATTTTTTATATTATTGAATGAAGAAAAATAAGAGTTACATCCTGGGTGTTAGAACTTAAGTAAGTTGAGTTTCATCATTTGGTTACACCTGTTAAAATCCCTACATGGCTTCAGTGATGTGGCTTTTAATGATCTATTTTTTAGACTTATTAAAAGAATCATTTCCCTTTGCTCAACTGCCTGAGTCTTTCAATAGACCTAGAAAAATGGTAAATGATTTGGGTATCGGCTATTAAAAAATACAGGCATGCCCTAATGATTGCATGTTATTTTGGAATAAAAATGTAGAGAAAGATAATTACTCTGTGTGTGGCTCTTCGATATGGTCAAATAAGTCTTATGACACGATAAATGCAACCTCTAAAACACATGCAAAGATTTTAAGGTACTTTCTTTTTAAGCATAGGATTCAGAGAATGTTTATGTGCCTTGAAAAATCTATTGAAATGAGATGACATGATTCTGAATGACCTAATAATGGGAATATAAGGCATATAGTGATGGAGAAACATAGAAGGATTTTCAATTGTATGCAAATGATCGTCGTAATGTTCGATTGGGGCTTTCATGTGATAATTTCGATCCATTTCGACCATGAGCTTTTCCCATAGCCTTTTATGCTGATGAACTATAATTTATCATCGTGGATTTGCATGAAGCCTGAATATATTATGTGGTCAATGATCATTACAGGTCCATCATCTCCTGTAAAGGACATAGATGTTTACCTACAACCATTAATTGCTACACTGAAGGAAATATGGGAATTTGGGATGGAAACATATGATGCTCATACAAATCAAACATTTCAAATGAGTGCAGCTTTAATATGGACAATTATTGATTTTTCTGTGCTATCAATGCTTTCCGGATGAAGTTCTAATGAAAAATTAGCATGCCCCACATGTAACTAGGACACATGTTGTCAATATCTCAAATATAATCGTATAATGTGTTACAGGACCTGCTCCTACATCCTTGACGGGCATAGATGTGTTTGAAGATTTTGCTGATTTTAATAATGTTTTTGGAAAGGCCAACAAAAAAAGACGTTGAAATAATGAGGGTCCATGGAAGAAAAGATTCATCTTTTTTGAATTACCATATGGGAAACATGATAAGTTGAGGCACAATATTGATGTGACACATATTGAGAAAAATATATGTGATAGTTTGCTTGGTCCTTTATTAGATATCCAAGGAAAGTATAAAGATCACATTTATTCTTGTTATGACTTGCAAAAAATGGGGATACAAAAGAAGCCTCATCCTAGGAAAGATAGTACAAATGGAAAGTCTAATTTAGCTAAATCTTGTTTTACAATGAAGCCAGAAGAAAAATGATTATTTTGCACTATCTTAAAAAATGCAAAATTACGAAAAGGATTTACCTCAAACATATCAGATCTTGTTGGATGTAGATGAGATGAAAATATTAGAGTACAAAATCCATGATTCTCATTTTATAATGTATTACTTAATCCAAATTGGGGTTGGAAAAGGATTGCCAAAGAATGTTTTATCACCCTTTATTAGGTTGGGGAACTTCATTGAAGCTATAAGCAGTAAGGTTATAAGGCGAGCACATCTTGAGCCAATGCAGATTGAAATGAAAGAAATAGTATCTGAGCTTGAAAAGATTTTCCCTTAATCTTTTGTTTGATATATTGAAACATTTGCCTATACGTTCGGTTGATTAAATTAGATTGGGTAGTCCAATTCATCTTCGGGGGATATATTCCAGTGTGAGAAAAATGTATAACTTCAAGGGTCTTGTTGGTAATCGACGTTATCTAGAAGGTTGTATAGCTGAGGTGTTTGATTTTGAAGAGTTCTTGATCTTTTGTTCTAGATACCTATATTATGGAATGAAGACACCATTCAGTAGGTACCAAACTGAGGATGACGAGGTTTTTCAAAAAGATGGAGATGATTTGACCCCTTTGTTTCCTAAGCTTGGGCATCCAGTTGGAAATGGAAAGATTTTTACCATGGATCTAGACTTATATAGTGAAGTACATCGATATGTTCTCTTCAATACTGGTGATAAGCAGTGGAAGAATTTATCAAATAAGATAAAAACAAAGTAATGATTTATAATTTAAACTTCATTTGTTTAATTATGTGAAGGCACTTAAAACTTATATTTTTAAATGCCTTATAGTCAAACTTTAATTATTCATACTTGCAGGGAGCATAACATATTAATTGATAGTAATATTAGACCAAATGCATGGATAATAGCAAAGAGTCATAGTCTGGAATTTGCCAAATAATTCAACGAGAAAGTTAAAAATATTGAAGTGCCTAATCAGTTAAGATTGATAGATAAAGGGCGTAATAGAGCAACAACAAAAATATATACTGCATATTTCATTCATGGATACAGATTTCATACATTAAAACATGATTACTAATGCAATTCTCAAAATAATGGAGTGACTTTATCACCGACAACAGATAGTTTTGCTAGTGCTCGAGATCAGAATCCCATTGATGGAGAGATTATATATTATGGGGCTATTTAAGATATCATTAAGGTTTATTATTACAATTGTTTCAGTGTTGTTCTACTTAAATTTGATTGGTTTCATAATGAAATGGATTAATATGGGTTAACTCGTGTGTACTTCAACAAATCAAAAAGTAATGATGACCCTTTTGTGTTGGCGTCTCACGTGCATCAAGTATTTTATGTGGCGGATCAAGTTGAGAAGGATGTTTATTATGGTATTAATAATGTTCCTGATGATTTTATGACATGGAGGAAGAAAATTGTGCTAATATTTGAGATACATTTTTGAGAGAGCTAAGCGAAGACATAGGTCCCTCATATAGATTATTTGATGTTGACATGAGATGTTCAAGAGATGATATAACTATTGATGCTGTTTATATGCCATTTAATGTTCAATTTTCAGAGGATACAACTATGGGAACGTCGGAAGAGGAGGATCACTATGATGATATTGATTGGGATTGGATTGATGCGGATGATTAATAAATAATTTTTGAACGACTTGTAAATACATGTTTATTTTATTTTGAGTGAGTGATAAATGTCTTTTCCTTAGAAATACATGTTTATTTTATTATTTTTCTTAAAATTATATTTTCATTAGTTTCAGGTGATTCACCTTCTATTTGAAAGCTAGCTAGTAAATCATTAACAGGAATCTCAACAACACTACTGACGGGCTACGACTATACGAAGCTTTGTGTTTCTTACGTATCTTAGCCTTATTATTGTATATGATGCACATGTAAAGTACCTTATATTGTGCTTAACAACAACTGGTTCTTATTCATATATATGGTTTTAACAGATTTGATAGTCATCAGGAGCGAAGAGACTTCAAAACAACAGAAAAAAGGAAAAGGAAAACAATATGTGCAAGCTGGAACACTTACATTTATGGATCACAAAAGTATTTCTTCATTGAGATAAGATGTGAATACTCATTCAACATTGCTGGAAAATTCCTCTACTATTGTAAGAAAAAATTTACAAAAAGAATTGCCACAAGGGCCTAAGAATTCTTGTACTTTGAAAGAACATTCTAAAAAGGATGAAATGCCTCAGAGTTGTTGAAGACTAATAGTAAGATCAATGAAGAAACCACAACAACATGTGCCTCCAAATATCTCAATTTTAAAAGCACAAATTGTGCGGAAAGAAGTGCCACAAGCACCTAAGAATTCTTCTACTGTAGTAGCATATGTTTCAGCTAAAAATTCCAACATGTTCCAAGAGAATCTCCTACTGTAGAGGCACGTGATTTACAAGAAAAAGTTGAAAATGACCTATCAGGAGAACTAGGTAACATTGGTTAAATGTTGTTTAACTTTGGTTCACATATTTTAAGTCCTGTAACTTAAAAAATGAAAAGAGGTAGTACAGTAATCCAAAGTGTACATGGTAAAAAAGAGCGTAAGTTATAGTGTGCTACCCAATAATTTGGTATGATCTTCTTTTAATTGTTAAATATGAACTTGTTACCATAAAAGTTCTTTTATACAAACTCTATGTAATTAGGAAAAAGAGAAGGAATGTCCCGATGAGCTTTCGTCTAAAGAAATCTTTGTGGCTACAAGATTAAGAAAACCTGGTAGAGTATACAAGGACTCCAACGAAGATACAATTAGCAAAATATATAATTTACTGGTTATAAGGTTGTTAAGATACACTATTTATTCTTAAATACATGATTTTTTAAAGTTGATTTGCATGTTGAAATGGTGAAACTACAAGGTCGACAGGGTAAAGATAACAATCAATAATTTGATGCTTTTATAGCAGTCAAGGAAAAGGAACACCCAAGAAATCTAAGATTTTATGGACGAGGAGTTACCAAAACTACTTTGAAAAGGAAAGTGCTTTATGAACCTTGTTTAACTCCTAATGATGAAAGAATGGAAAAAATGGAGGAATTGGAAGAGAGGATGCATCAAAGGATGTTGGAAAAATTAGAACAACAAGCAGAAGCTATGCACCAAGAAGTTACAAATGATATTGTTGGACGACTTAAGCGTATGTACCCAGTACATCAATTGAATGCTGCCACAATTGCCTCATTGGGTGCTCAATCACCACAAGAAGATATCTAACCGTTAAATCATCCATATTCAAGGGAAAAAAATCATGGTATGAAAATTATTGCTTTTCTTCTTCTTCACTTCCATAGTAGTTTGCTTGAATCTGTTGCCTATGACTATAAATTAATGTTATTTCTGGACTGTTTCTACGACTATCTGAGTGCGCTGCCTATGTCTATTTACCAATGGTTTTTTTGAACTATTTTTGTGACTGTTTTAGTGTGTTTGCTATGTCTATTTAAGAATTTTAGTGTTGGACTATTTTTAAGAATGTTTGAATGTACAACAATGTATGTCTATGTATCAATGTTGTTTCTTCATTGTTTGTACGATTGTTTTAAAGACCGGATAAGAGTAAACAACAATGTCGAATCAGACCGCCCTTTGCCTTGAAGGAATTCACACGTGTTTGAATCAACTCTGCTTATTTTAGTTTTCATTTAAAAAAAATTGAATCAAGCCTAAGCGGTCATGACAACTTGTTGATATTGATTAAGGAGTTTGATGGAGTTTAACTTACTAAGTACATAAACCTAGAAATTCGCTGTCACTAATACTTTTTGTTAGAATTTTACTCTATAGGTAGGTATCGACGGGGCTTGCATAATGTAGTTGTAGTTTATGCTAAAGTAGCACTTTTTTTAGAAGATGTATTTAATTACCAAAGTAAAACGGGGCTCCCAGGCCGGGACGCTTGGCAGAATGCTTTGCCTACTGCGCTGGAGGTGAGACCCGAAGGGTAAACTTATAGCGGTTAGCTTCTAGAACTAAATAATAGGGACTAGGCATTCTGAGCTTAAAGGAGGCAAGCAAATGAAGGGAGGCATTACGGGTTGACTACAAGAAAATAAAAGGTTCGTTCACTCGGTCAAATGTGATGCCTCTGTCTATGTATCAATGTTGTTTCTGAACTAGCACAAGTGTGTCATGAATTTATTATTGGACTGTTTCTGCGATATTAGAATATTTATCCAAAACAGTTATTTTTTCTGATTGTCTGTATGACGGTCTATATGATGTTCTGGAAACATATAACTTGTGTGCTTGGTGTGCGTGTGTGTGTGATTTATGATGCATTTTTTAGTATAGGATCCATTTCCAAGTATAGTACATGAATGGGAACTTCCTGTAGGATCATTGTGTTGTCTTTTGTTACTTTTTTCATGCTAGTAGTTTGTTTCTTTCTTGTCTTCAGTTATAAGTGGTAACATGCATCTGTTTATATGTTAAGTGAAGTTTTCAAATTTGGATCTCCGTTTTAGTTTTCTTTCTTCTGTCATATTAATGTTTGATCAAAATGTGACGAATATGAGAAGGCAATTTTGGATCTTGAAGTCCATTCAATGATTTCTACTTCATGTGGTAAACTCATACATTTTCTTCTATTGTGACAAAATCCTTTGTGTAAAAGAGAGTATTGCATTAAACTGCACAACAAAAAGTAGTGACATAAGCCACTTAAAAGGGAATCTATCCATATTTGAGCTTTCTTGCATTTATCAGTTTGCAAATTACTATATGATCTGATTGCTACTTTTTATGCATATGAAAAAAAGAGTTTTCTTTATCAGTTCCCATACCCCAAGAACTGATAAAGATCTCTTTTTCATTCAATTATTGGGAAATGATCTCTTTTTTCATTAAATTATAGTGAAATTTATTACTGATGAGTCTTATGAGATTCTTGAGTTTTTTAATATAAATTAGAAACTTTGCTTCCAGCTCATGTTCTTTAAGCAATGAAATTGAGTACTTTTATTCCCTCCCATCCAAAACCTTACAATTTCTCTTATCATATTCATCAGTTTGCTTGAGATAATTTTTTTGGTATTGTTTTGTTGACGAATGATAGTATTAATGTAAAAACGCTTCTTTGTTTTTAGTAACTTTTTAAACTCATACACATCAAGATCTTTGGGTAAAAGCACAATGTTATTTTTTTTCCATTTCATCTAAATTTCCTTCCCTTGGAAATTGGTTGGTATACTTTGGTCCTCTTTTGAGTCCCTGAATAAACTTTTAATTATCGACTTTTATAGGTAGAGAAGAAAATCGGGGTGATGATGATGAAAGAATTATTGATGAAGACCTTACTTGATATATTTGAGAAATTTGTTAAGCAGGAGGATGATGAAAGCAATAGAATCCTATTAATTTAGCTCAATTTTTTTTGGTTTCATGACATTTTTAGTCTTTTGTAAAGCAAAAATCTTTTGTTTTAATATCTATTAGTATGGAAGTGCAAACTACTGAAACACGTGTTTTCATATATTTTACTTTTATGGATATTGTGACTAGGATATTTCGAGTTCTATATATATGATTTTAGTATATAGTTAGTCGTTTCCTTTAGTGATTTGATTTAGAGAATTTTTTGTTATAAATTGTTGATTTAGTGTTAGGGTAAATCTGTATATACAAATAGATTTGTTACAATATAAAATAAAACTCTTGAAATAACACTAACAAATGTTGCCATAATATTTAAAAAAGTGTTACCAATATGAACAAGCTATTGCAACGAACTCTATTGCAGCTCTATCTAATAGTTACCGCAACCCCTAATGCAGCAGTTCTTAACGGTTCCAATTGTTGTAATATTATGGTGCCTATAGATCGAAGGAAAATCTTTGCATAGAGGCCCCAATAGAGGCAGTTTTGAGAACCGTTACACTACATGTTAAAATATAGCTATAGTAACCTGAGAAGATGACACGGCTAATAAAACGTTGTTGTAGCTCTATGGCAACAATTTCTATCCTATGGCTACAGATATGAAACTGTAGTGGTAGGCCTTATTTCTAGTAGTACCCATTGGATCATCCGTCCCCGAATAATGACTACACTGAGTATAGAATGATTTACTCATACAGAGGTCTGTATCTAATGGTATGCTCTCATTATATTTAGGATTAACTAAAATCTTTATGTTTTTATTCTATACCTCTCTATAGGATATCTCATCTAAAACTATTACTCCTTACCACCACATTTAATCTTAGTAATCTAACAACTCCATGAACTCCTTCTAACCAACTCTTTCGAATCGAACTAAGGGATCTCATTTAACTATTTCTCATTATAATATTTAATCCTCTTATTTCTTCTTATTAAAAACCTTATATACGATTATCACACCATCATAACAAAATAAAATCATCAACCTTCTCTTTTCTAATATACATTCATTACTAGAAGGCCCTTTAAAAGTATATCTCCCCTACTCCTTGGAACTCATTACTATCTCATTCTCAACACTTGACTTGCTTTCTCATCGTATCATCTCCCCCATAGGAATAAAACTAACACTTGAAATCTATGAACCTATTCAACATAAATAAATCATTTATACTATCTAGGAACATAAGGAAAATCATAAATTGAATGGAACATCATCTTGTAACATATCATCTCGGCACACCTCTAAATACTCTTGGTACTCTTATGACTTTGCCACACTTAACCACCTATAATAAAATTTTAAGGTCTCTAACTTGCACCACTAATATTTTTTGCATTTAACACCTCAACTCCTCACCTAATATATTTGAAGTCATCTAGATCAAATATCTAAAACAACATCATCACCCTTATGTTGCTATTCTTTTATCATGAGGCTTATCTCAAATTGAATCTTAATGTTTACTAGTTAACCAAAATATCATTATATTGCCCGCTTACTATACTTTTACCTTATTACTACTATGGGAATTCAGAAACACTTGTCCACCAGCAAGTCATGACGATTAGTCAATCCTTACCTTTCACTCTACATACTAGAATGACCATCAAATTCCACTTCACAAATTAAGTACTACGTACTCACTCACTATACATTAACTCTTAAATAACTCTATCATCCTATGAATACAATGAGGTTCCCTTAAAAACAATTTCAGAATCCTAGATTAGACCTATCACTTTAGGAATAACCTTGTTCTTCTATAGATTCACCACTTACACTTGGTCATTACTAACTGAATGACACAAAACGATAACCCATTTCTAGTTAAGGTATACGTTAACTCATATTAAATTGCAACACTTACTCTACCTCCTATCCTAAGTTCTTCAAAACACTTAACTACTTCGGCTACCTATAAGGTAAAACTCTTTATTATTGTCTTACTAGTTTCATGACTATATTAGCATGGATTGCCTCATCACTATATCTCTTTTGTTGAATTACTAAACATGTGCATACATTCGTCTAATTATGGGCTCTTTCACTAGTACTGCTCATGATCACATAACTCATGATAATCTTTATGGTGAAAATTATACCTAAGCTCTAAACATACTTCATAAAATGGGACCTCAGCTTAAAAATGTCTTAAATGAAAGATTTATCTCACTTTTAGGTAAAATGCACGATTTAATTGAATATAGGTGCATTACACTGAAACTAGTTACTTAAATTAATCTTGGGCTTCTCTGAAGCCCCTATGGAATCTTATAAGTTCCTCAAATTCCTTCTAAGAACAACTCATTAACATAGAAGTGGCTATACTTTTAAACCACCTCTAGTATGATGGGTAGTCGAACGATTTAGAAAAACGCACGAGTTGTAATAAATCTCTCTGACATAGTTGTGTATTGAATGATTAAGATTATGAAAGAAGGAAAAAATTTTGGTAAATGTTTAAAGTCCCACATTTATAAAAATGGTGACCACACAATCCAAAACAAGATCCTACTTGACACAGCTTCATAAACACTCAAGATAACTTCAACTATATGCTCTTATACAATGTTTGTTACGACCTATGTGTACACCCTGGACAAGGCCTACATCGAATACTATTGCTATTCCTCAAGCGAACCCTCATCTTATCTAAATACAAGCGGAAGACAAAGTAAAGCATGCAAAGGCTTAAAAACTGAACAAAATTCATGAATCTGAAATACAAACTTTGACTCAGATGAAAAACTATGAATAAAATAATATATTAAACTCACAATATAATAGGCATTTTATGCCTTTAAAAAACTTTTAATAAAATAAGTTAATAATACGAATTTCTTAACTAACCAAACTATATATGAATCCTCTTACTAATAAAGATGTAAGTTTGTACAAGACACACGATATCCGTACTAAACTTAAAATTAAATGAAAGCATGCAGAAACAAGGAGGCACATCATGGATAACTCAAACTCTAGGATGTATAAATGAGACTCCTATTGATGATCCTGAATACCTCTGTCTGCATCATGAAAAGATGTAGGACAAATGGCTTAGTATGTTGAATGTATAATCATGTAAGGGGAATTCAATAGTATACCATAAGTTTGAAGATACGAATAACAAGTAAGAATGCTTACCTCTTTTATAACACATTCAACTCAACTCAACATAAAAATAAGATACTCAACTCATGGATTTGATACTAAACTTCAAAGATATTATATTCAACTCAATGAATTACAAATTAATTGAAGATACTATACTTAAGATACTCAACTCCTGATATTCAACTAAACTCATGTTTGTATACAACAATTTAAAACAAGTGCATTATAAAGAAAGACATTTAAAAACTTGATGTTAACTATGCATGTATGACAAGGATAATAAATAACTTTGAAATATGTCCGAAAATATAATTAACTGATATATATATAATTATTATAACTTTCATGGGAGTTTTTCTAACTGTTATCCATCACGTAAGAGCAACAATGATGATTAAACGATCTACCTCGCGCTACCAGCGCATCCCATACTAGGCCAGAGGTAAGACCAAAACTGCATAATGGATCCACTTGTCTATTGTGAAAAGGGTTCATCTAAAAATTATAAACCTTTTATATTAATGGTGGCTACATAGTTTATTGGAGCTGTGAGCTATCTAAATTCTTCCCCCATCGATGCTCAATACTACTCCAAGAACTATACTTACTTTTATGCTTTAAAAACATACCGAATTCTTTGTTTTGATATTAGTGCTCAAAAATACTTAGATCAAAGGCTATCTTAGAAATATTAGTTTCATTGCCTTCTTCTTTTAGAAAGCTATAGCCCTTTTCTAAAAACTCAGCCAAAGTTTTTTTGGAAATCATGTTTAATTACTTGTTTTTAGGTGAAAAATATTTAAAGTACCATTGGGAAACTTAAGTCGACGTATACCTTTGATTATGAGAACTTCAACTTAACTCTTTACTTAGCTTGAAAATTGATTCTTAAAACAGTCAAAATGTTTAAATAACACTCTTTAAAATGTTTAAGAACTTCACTTTAACATCCTCTTAATTGCTAGGCTGGACTTTTAACTTTCCTCGAATTAAAGTATGGACTCAAGGATCATGATCACATGTTTATGGATTATTTCATGATTTTCAACTTGTAGAATTCATGTGAAGTTATAAGCATGAACTACTAAAATCACGAACTCAAAGGCACTCCTCATCTAAGGATTGTTCGACTTATAAGATTAATGTGGAATTACGGGCATGAATAAATCACCTCAAGGACTTCATGGGTAACATGTAATAGTCACATTATTAGGAATAAATATCAATGATGTCTAGGAAATCAACACTTAAATGCTTAGAACTTGAAGATAACATATCAATGAAAGATGCTCAACTTACGAAGTTCATGCTGAATTGTGGGCATGAAACAATTTCACTAAAAGGTATACATAACTACATAGAACTCATGTATATAAACCTTATCATTCTCTTGTATAATTCCTCAAAACATAGTTAAATGAATGTTGTATCTCAAAGATTTCACAATTGAACATAAAGGCTTTCTTAAACTCTAGTCTTCACTATGTCTTGAATGTGAATTATTAATTCAAGAGTTTTTTCATGGCATGGAGGTTCTAGGTGATATTTATTATCATGAATACAGTATCCTCACTCGCATCCACACTTGGTTGAATCTTAAAACAAGTTAATAGATGTTGTAGAATACTCCTCAAAGGTCTCGAAGGGGATCTTTTCAAAGGTTCGAAATAAGTCTCAACACTTAATCTTAACTTTAGCATAAATTTTAGCATTAAATAAAGGTTTTGATACATGTTATGAATAATTTTAATGTGATTAGAAGTACTTTAAACTGTTTACAATTGAAAGGAGTGCACATACACTTTAAATGAGCTCAAATGGGACAACGAATAAAAAATGATATTGTGCGGGAGACACCTATACATTCCGCATGTGGGGAACAATCCCCTATAATTACAGAGTGAATTTTAGATCACTTTAGGCATGCCGCCCTAGACTTTTGGGCACATCTGGGTGTGCCTCTCTAGTTTCCCCCCAAGCATGCTTTCTACGAATTTTACCTCTCATTTTCTGACCCAAAATCTCTTTTAATTTATTTCTTTTCTCATGTTTTCCTTAGATTCAGTTGCCCCTTATAAGTAAACAATAACACAGTAAAAACAATCACATTCATCTTAAGAAATCATCAAAACGCCAAGAACATAAGATCTACAAAGAACGTTAAAAACACCTATCAAGAACATAAGTACTTCAACTTTTTGAAAATAAAATCACGCTGAAAATAACATGTGTAGCGTGTGGGTGAACAAACCCAACACTATGGATACTTACATACCTCTTAGGGATTAAACCCATCGAGAAAATGTCACGACCCAAATCGGGGCCGCGACTGGCACCTACATTTACCCTCCTATGTGAGCGAACCAACCAATCTAAACCTTAACATTTCAATGAATATCAGCATAAAATAATGCGGAATACTTAAACTCATTCATAAAATCAAACCAATAACTATTATTATCCTCCAAAATCTGGAAGTCATCATCACAAGAACATCTATGATCAAATTACTAACTAAAAATGTCTAAGAAGCTAAAAATACATAAAAAGCTAGTCTATGCCGGAAGTTCAAGGCATCCAGACTTGAAGAAGAAGATCCAGTCCAAGCTAGAAGCATAAGCTCACCCTGATATCCGGAGTAATGAAGACGTGCTAGAGTTACTGTTGAGTCGAAGATGACGGCACGTTTGCTGCACTCCAGAAATAAACAAGAAGAAACATAAAAGTAGGGGTTTACAATATTATCAATACATATCATTCGCTATTAAGAGTTTTACTACGAATATCGTAAGAGAAACCATAACCTACCTCCACCGAAGATTTGGAATCAACAAGCAATTTCCAAGCTTTGTTCTCTTCTTTCTCTTCTCTCTCGTTCGACTTTCTCTCCCTTTCTCTCTTGTTCTTTGTATTTTCTTACTCAAACCTCTTTCTTTTACCCTAATTAATATATAATTAAGAATGAAATATTGTAATAATGACCCACTAATTAACTTAAGGTTACCTCTTTTATCCCCCAAGTAATTAGACTTATAATCCTTAACCCTCTAACTTTATAATAAAGTAGGAATAGTCCAAAACGTCCCTTAAAACGTGTAAAGAAATCCGACCTCGCCTGGGATTACGCAGCCTGTGACGGGCCGTCGTGCCTGCGACGGTCCGTCCTGCTGCTCCTTCACAGACTTCAGAGACTCAATTTCTCTAAAAAGTCTGTGACGGTCCGTCCTGCCATTCCGTTACGAAGTTCAGAGAGTCGATTTTCAGTACCCAATTTCAGAATTTCTAAGTGTTTTGGAACGAGACACACTCGACGGTCCGTCGTGCCCACGACGGTCCGTCGTGGTATTCGTCGTTCCAGCATGTTTTTCCAGAATTAAAATCTGCTGCTCAAAACGACTAAACAGGTCGTTACAATAGATACCAATTTACCCATCGTTCGTCCTCGAACGATCACAAGAAGAAAAACAAGGGCGAGAAGGAGTACCTGAATCTTTAAACAGATGTGGGTATCTTTCTTGCATATCTGCCTCCTTCTCCCAAGTGACTTTTTCAACCGGTCGATTCTTCCATTGCACCTTGATGGATGCAATCTCTCGCGACCTTAACTTGCAAACCTCTCTATCTAAAATAGCAACAGGCTCCTCATAAGACAAATTCTCATCAAGCAAAACTGAATCCCAACGGATAATGTAGTTTCCATCCCCATGGTATCTTTTCAACATCGACACATGGAATACCGGATGTACCCCGGACAGCCTTGGAGGCAAGGCTAACTCATAAGCCACCTCCCCTACTCGCTTAAGTACTTCAAAGGGACCAATGTACCTTGGTCTTAGCTTGCCTCTTTTACCAAACCGCATCACCCCTTTCATTGGCCAAACTTTCAACAAGACTTGTTCACCCTCCATGAACTCTAAGTCTCTAACCTTTCGATCTGCATATTCTTTTTGCCTACTTTGCGCCGCTAGAAGCTTTTCTTGAATAGACTTCACTTTCTCGAATGAATCCCTCAAAAGATCAGTACCCCAAGGTCTAACCTCGAATGCATCAAACCAACCAATGGGAGATCTACATCTCCTACCATACAATGTTTAAAATGGGGCCATATCAATGCTTGAGTGATAGCTATTATTGTATGAAAATTCGGCTAAGGGTAAGAAGTTATCCCAATGACCACCAAATTCTATCACACACGCACGAAGCATATCCTCCAACACTTGAATCGTTCTCTCAGACTGACCATCGGTCTGGGGATGGAACGCAGTACTAAGGTCCAACCTAGTACCAAATTCCGCATGCAATGTTTTCCAAAACATAGAAGTAAACTGCGTACCTCTATCTGATATGATGGAGAGTGGAACCCCATGCAACCGAACAATTTCTGAGATATAGATTTTGGCTAACTTCTCTGCATTGTAAGTCACCTTGACCGGAATGAAATGAGCAGAATTAGTTAACCTATCGATAATCACCCAAATAGAGTCATACTTACCCATTGTCTTTGGAAGACCAACCACGAAGTCCATTGCGATTCTCTCCCATTTCCATTCCGGAATGGGCATTCTCTGAAATGTTCCTCCGGGCCTTTGGTGTTCATACTTCACTTGTTGACAGTTTGGACACTTGGCAATAAAGTCAACAATATCACGCTTCATTCTACTCCACCAAAAGTGTTGCTTTAGGTCACGATACATCTTGGTTGCACCCAGATGTATAGAATACTTTGAACTATGAGCCTCTGTCAGAATATTGGTGATCAAATCATCGATGCGGGGTACACATACCCTTCCCTTAATCCTCAAAACACCTTCCTCATCGATTGTTGCTTCTTTAGCCTCTCCTTGCAACACTTTATCTCGAATCCGGATCAATTTCTCATCATCAAACTGCTTCCCCTTAATCTTGTCAAGGAAGGAGGATCTTGCCTCTACACAAGCTAACAATCCTCCCTTCTCGTTTACCTCTAATCTCATAAGGTCGTTAGCAAGAAACTGAACTTCTCTAGCCAATGGGCGTCTAGAAGCTTGCAAGTGAGCTAGACTTCCCATGCTTCCCGCCTTTCTACTTAAAGCATCCGCTACAACATTCGCCTTCCCCGGATGATACAAAATAGTGATGTCGTAGTCCTTCAGTAGTTCCATCCATCTCCTCTGTCTCAAGTTCAAATCTTTCTGAGTAAAGACATACTGTAGGCTACGATGATCCGTATAGACTGCACACTTAACCCCATATAAGTAGTGCTTCCATTGCTTTAATGCGAATACTACCGCGGCCAATTCCAAATCATGGGTCGGATAGTTACGTTCATGCACCTTCAGTTGTCTTGAAGCATAAGCAATCACACTCCTCTCTTGCATTAGCACTGCACCCAAACCCGAAAAGGATGCATCACAATAGACAATGAAATTCTTACCTTCCACTGGCAAGGTAAGGATAGGCGCGGTAGTCAACAAAGTCTTGAGTTTCTGAAAGCTTTCCTCACACTCATCCGACCGTACAAATGGAACATTTTGCTTAGTCAAGTTCGTCAGTTGGGAAGCAATAGAAGAGAATCCCTTGACAAATCGGCGGTAGTAGCTAGCTAACCAAACAAAGCTTCTTATTTCTGACACATTAGTGGGTCTTACCCAATTCTTCACTGTCTCAATCTTAGATGGATCTACCATCACTCCATCCTTAGAAACCACGTGCCCCAAGAAGGACACTGCATCTAGCCAAAACTCACACTTAGAGAATTTGGCATAAAGATTTTTCTCCCTCAACATTTCCAATACAATTCTCAAATGCTCCTCCTGTTCCTTCTTGCTTTTAGAGTATATCAGTATATCATCAATAAACACGATCACAAAGAGATCCAAATATGGCTTAAAAATCCCATTCATCAAGCTCATGAAAGCAGCAGGGGCATTCGTAAGACCAAAAGACATCACCACAAATTCATAATGCCCATACCTAGTTCGAAAAGCGGTCTTTGGCACATTTGTTGCCCGTATTCTCAATTGATGATAACCGGATCTCAAGTCAATCTTAGAGAAGACACAAGTACCTTGTAGTTGATCGAACAAGTCATCAATGCGAGGAAGAGGGTATTTGTTCTTAATAGTTACCTTGTTCAACTGCCGGAAGTCTATGCACATCCAAAAACTCCCATCCTTCTTCTTCACAAACAAAACCGGAGCACCCCTAGGAGATGCACTCGGTCTAATGAAGCCTTTGCTCAACAAGTCTTGAAGTTGAGCCTTTAACTCTCTTAACTCCGCGGGAGCCATTCTGTAAGGGGGTATAGAAATGGGGCGAGTGCCCGGTTCAAGATCGATGTAGAAGTCAATATCCCTATCCGGTGGCATACCAGGAAGATATGCGGGAAACACCTCCAAAAACTCACGGACTACCGAAACCGACTCAATCGAAGGTACTTGGGTAGTGTCATCCTTGAGATGGGCCAAGAAAGCTAAACACCCTTTACTAACCATTTTCTTAGCACGAAGAAAGGAGACTATACGCACTGGATTGGAAGTGTAGTCACCCTCCCACACTAACGGATCTGTCCTAGGCTTGGCTAACGTCACCGTTTTGGCATTACAATCCAAGATCGCAAATTGCGGAGAAAGCCAAGTCATACCCAGAATTACATCAAAATCAACCATTTCTAAGATAACCAAGTCTACATAAGTGTTTCTCCCCACAAAGTTCACCAAACAAGACCTATATACCTTTTCAACTACCACTGACTCACCCACCGGAGTAGAAACACGAATAGGCATATCATGTAATTCACAATGTAAATTTAGACCATTAGCAAATGAGGAAGATACATAAGAAAATGTGGATCCAGGATCAAACAATACAGAAGCCATGCAATCACAAACCAGAAGATTACCTGTGATGACAGCATCAGATGTTTCCGCCTCCGATATCCCAGGGAAAGCATAACAATGGGCCCTTTCATTTGTTTGTCCGTTGCCCCTACCATGTTGTGATGTACTAAATCCAGTTTGCCCATCACCTCTGCCGTTTTGGTGAACACCATTTCCTCGACCAGCACGTCCTCCAGAAAAACGGCCTCTACCATGAGCACCTCTTCCTCTAGCTATTGGGGCTCTGTAACTCTATTTTGGACAATTCCTCCTAATATGTCCAATCTCCCAACATCCATAACACTCTCTGGAGTCAGGCATAGGTCTCTCGGAGAAGTGTTGACCGATCTGAGGCGGTCCCCCAACTACAGTCTGTAGTGAAGACTGAATTGGTCGGACTGAGTAACTTCCGGAACCCTGTCCTCTAGTGTAGGAACCATTAAACTCACCTCCCTTTCGAAACCTTTTTGATGTCGATGTCGAGGTGAAGTCATCGGGCTTCACTCCTTCCACCTCTATCACGAAGTCTACCACTTTTTGGAAGGATCTTGCCATAGCCGCTACCTGTAAGGCCGAAATCCGCAACTCTGACCTCAACCCCTTCACAAACCGGCGAATCCTCTCTTGTGGACTGAAACAGAGTTGAGTGGCATACCTTGATAAAGCACGAAACTTAGCCTCATATGCATTAACCGACATCCTACCTTGCTCTAGGCTCAAGAATTCATCTCTTTTCCTATCCCTCAAAGTCCGTGGGATGTACTTCTCCGTAAACAAGCTAGAAAATGAGGCCCAAGTCATAGGCGGTGCCTCTATTGGTTGACACTCAACATGTGACCGCCATCACATTTTGGCGTTCCCCTGAAGCTGATAACTCACGAACTCAACACCGAACCGTTCTACTATACCCATCTTGTGTAGTAGCTCATGACAGTCAACCAAAAAATCGTAAGCATCCTCAGATTCGGCACCCTTGAAGACTGGGGGTTTCAATTTCAAGAACTTACTGAAAAGCTCATGCTGATCATTTGTTATTATAGGCCCAGTAGCCAGACGTGGAAACATGCCTATCTCCAATGAGGCATCCATGCGGGGAGCCATAGTAGCCGCATGTTGTACCTCCGGAACCTGAGGTGCTGGTGCATAAAACACTAGGGGTGTCTGGCCCTGATCAGACAACCCGCTAAGATAAGCCAGAACTTGATTAATCATCTCTAGGGTAGGTTGGGGTGGCATTTCCTCATTCTGCACTTGTTCATTCTCCCCATCCTCCCCTTCTCTTACTACTTCTTCAGTCGGTGGAGGGGTCACTGCCCTAGCATCAGATGGGCTAGGTGCTCGTCCTCTTCCTCTAGAGGACGTCCTCCCACGACCTCTACCACAGCCTCTTGCCGCTGTTCTCCCTCGAGCCATAGCCCTAGTGGCTGGCTCAGACGTATCTTGCCTTGCTGGCGTTGGTGTTGGCGTAGTCGTTGCTCTCGTTCTAACCATCTGCGAAAAGAGTGAAGATGGTCAGATACCAATTTGTATCACCTAGATACCAATTGGATTCAAGTAATAGCACGAAAGAAGAAAGAAAGAGTGGAATTTTCCTAAAGTCTTATAGCCTCTCAAAGAAAAGTAAAGGCGTCCCCCTACCGTTCCTTAAGACTCTACTAGACTCGTTCTTGTGTGATGAGACCAACGAACCTAATGCTCTGATACCAAGTTTGTCACGACCCAAATCGGGGCCCCGACTGGCACCCACATTTACCCTCCTATGTGAGCGAACCAACCAATCTAAACCTTAACATTTCAATGAATATCAACATAAAATAATGCGGAAGACTTAAACTCATTCATAAAATCAAACCAATAACTATTATTATCCCCCTAAATCTGGAAGTCATTATCACAAGAACATCTATGATCAAATTATTATCCCCCTATACATTCCGCATGTGGGGAACAATCCCCTATAATAATAGATTGAATTTTAGATCACTTTAGGCATGCCGCCCTAGACTTTTGGGCACATCTGGGTGCGCCTCTCTAGTTTCCCCCCAAGCATGCTTTCTACGAATTTTACCTCTCATTTTCTGACCCAAAATCTCTTTTAATTTAATTCTTTTCTCATGTTTTCCTTAGATTAAGTTGCCCCTTATAAGTAAACAATAATACAGTAAAAACAATCACATTCATCTTAAGAAATCATCAAAACGCCAAGAACATAAGATCTACAAAGAACGTTAAAAACACCTATCAAGAACTTAAGTACTTCAACTTTTTGAAAATGAAATCACGCTGAAAATAACATGTTTAGCGTGTGGGTGAACAAACCCAACACTATGGATACTTACATACCACTTAGGGATTAAACCCATGGAGAAAATGTCACGACCCAAATCGGGGCCGCGACTGGCACCCACATTTACCCTCCTATGTGAGCGAACCAACCAATCTAAACCTTAACATTTCAATGAATATCAACATAAAATAATGCGAAGACTTAAACTCATTCATAAAATCAAACCAATAACTATTATTATCCCCCAAAATCTGGAAGTCATCATCACAAGAACATCTATGATCAAATTACTAACTAAAAATGTCTAAGAAGCTAAAAATCACATAAAAAGATAGTCTATGCCGGAAGTTCAAGGCATCCAGACTTGAAGAAGAAGATTCAGTCCAAGCTAGAAGCATTAGCTCACCCTGATATCCGGAGTAATGGAGACTGGCTAGAGTTACTGTTGATTCGAAGATGACGGCACGTTTGCTGCACTCCACAAATAAACAAGAAGAAACATAAAAGTAGGGGTTTACAATATTATCAATACATATCATTCGCTATTAAGAGTTTTACTACGAATATCGTAAGAGAAACCATAACCTACCTCCACCGAAGATTTGGAATCAACAAGAAATTTCCAAGCTTTGTTCTCTTCTTTCTCTTCTCTCTCGTTCGACTTTCTCTCCCTTTCTCTCTCGTTCTTTCTATTTTCTTACTCAAACCTCTTTCTTTTACCCTAATTAATATATAATTAAGAATGAAAGATGGTAATAATGACCCACTAATTAACTTAAGGTTACCTCTTTTATCCCCCAAGTAATTAGACTTATAATCCTTAACCCTCTAACTTTATAATAAAGTAGGAATAGTCCAAAACGTCCCTTAAAACGTGTAAAGAAGTCCGACCTCGCCTGGGATTACGCAGCCTGTGACGGGCCGTCGTGCCTGCGACGGTCCGTCCTGCTGCTCCGTCACAGACTTCAGAGACTCAATTTCTCTAAAAAGTCTGTGACGGTCCGTCACACCTGTGACGGTCCGTCCTGCCATTCCGTTACGAAGTTCACAGAGTCGATTTTCAGTACCCAATTTCAGAATTTCTAAGTGTTTTGGAACGAGACACACTCGACGGTCCGTCGTGCCCACGACGGTCTGTCGTGGTATCCGTCGTTCCAGCAAGTTTTTCCAGAATTAAAATCTGCTGCTCAAAACGACTAAACAGGTCGTTACAGAAAATATGCAACTAAACTCAATAAAGTTGATGAATTCCTTCATCCATTCCTCTTTTCTCCTTTTCGTCTCTTCTTTTTTCTTCTTCTAACTTCTCCAACTCTAAAGTAGAACCCTAGGCCTATATTAGGATTAGAATACTTAACCTAAAAGGATTATAACCTTAAAATATGACTAAAACGAGCTAAATCTTATTGGGTAAGGTGAAGACCAAAATCAACTATCTTTCCTATGGTATCTTCTACAACACCAAAACTCATTCTGTTCTAGGAGTTATGGTTGTTTGAAGTTAATCCAAAACTCATACTTAGCATAACTTCCAAAATTTCAGATTTTGTTATTTCCGATTTTATTATTTTTCTAAATTAAGGAGCTAAATCTAAAGGGATTGACCAAAATACTTACGAAAATCTTAATTCCTTGGTAAAATCTCACTCACTACGATGAATAGTTTGAGTCTTAGTAGAAAAAAATTCTAAGGTATTACATTTGTCTCATAGTACCATCAAGACATAAGAATGTGAAAATTGGGACTAAGCTCTTAGATGAATAGAAAGACTTAGAATAATATAGAAAAAATGGTCTATCAAATATGCAAAATGAATTAAAGATAGAATCAAAGGTGGTTTGTCCCTGGACTTGAGGACTTAACAACTTGGGAAAGCAAATAACAACTTTTTTCAAGATGTACTTGAATCTCTTTAATGGTCCGAACCTAAACGTGGTTGAAAAGGGAAACAATATGGGTTACTACAACACACGTATTAAGTATAGTGCCATACACATAAAACATTTGAAATATGCACAAAAAGACATTTTAGTTTAAAACATGATATTCATCAAGTAGAACCTGTATGCATAAAATTTAAGGAACGTAAGTGAAATCAATATAATCATAAAATAATAGCACTACAACCCCCTCTTAGATTCCTACATGTGCAGTGTGCAAGAGAAGTCACATTCCGTCCTTTTCACTATGTAGAGCCTTTTAAGAAGTCCCTAGTGGGAGTTCATAACCTTACATTCGTTGATAAGTTTATATTTACATTTAGGGATAGATTGCAACAACCGACATAGAAAATGTGAGCTACACGGAATCTAGTGTTCTACTCCTAAACTAAAAAGCGAAGGTTTCCACTTTCCAAAGGTGGAACCTTTTGTACTATCTATCTATGTGGATCAACTAAGGTATAGTACTATGTGGGCACATAGTATGATAAGGAGATTGCTACTACAAAGCCAAACATACTAACAATGAAGGTTTCCATCTCATGAGAATACATGTATTTTGAACCCGGACTTGATATATCTAAAGGAAAACCATCTGGGAAGCCGGACTTCCTGAACATAAAATTATCGATCTCATTTCAATGTCCTCTCAGTGCTACATATTTATTCCCTTTAGGATTTAAGTTTAGTAATTATATAATTTCACCTTAGTAGGACATTCATGTCAACACATTAGCATTATAGCTCATAAGTGTTCATAGGTTAGAATGATTCTTTTACTTTATAAACACTACCAAGTGAGTAATACTTATCATTTCATTATAATCAAGAAAACTTCCTTTCATCATATAATAATCTTAACATAGCATACATACACACTTCATACTAAATTCAAGTATATAGGGTTTAGGATGGGATATCCTTGTCATAAATACCAAAACAACACACTAGATATAGAATCGTCATCATCATCTTAATGACTCACCTCTCTTACATAAGTTCTATGGAGAACCAACCTTCATACATTTTTGCCACTCAAGGGACTTGATATTTCAATCAACCCAACAATTCATAGTACACAAATAAGGTATGATAATTCAAGAATTAATAACATAACTTAGATCAACATAAACAATTGGTATATCAATCACATTCAACCAATCAACAATATCAAATCAAGATTTTGGGAAATTAGGAAAAAGCATGGGTTTAAGGGGATTTAAAGTAAAAAACATCAAATACTCATAACTATAAAGATAATCAACCCTAACTATCCATATTTAATCATAATAAATACATCAAATTCGGTTATGAAGGAACCCATGTGTAAGAGTAAGACCTTAGCTTTTTGGAGAACTTTTGAATGATAAATATGAGAGGACCTCTTGGGGAAAGGATTATAAATAGTAAAAAGCAATAATACCTTCTAAATATTCAAAGGATTATTGAAGAATGTTCAGTCTTTCATCCCTATTGAATACTTTCCCTTCAACTTCAATAGAGTTTTGAGTTGAGAGAGTTTGGAGAAAGTTTCTTTTTAGATTTAATGTGTTGAGTTAGAATGACTTCGGGTAATCAGGTTAGGGTCTTATGTTTACATTTAGTGAGTTAATTAAGTTACTAACCAACCCCTTAACCCATAATAAAATAAATAACTCAAACATAGGTCCCTAACTTAAAAACTAATTTAGAAACTGCTCCCCACCTATGTTCACCACCTACGCACTATAGGTGGCTCCACGCCCCTGTGCTGCTGCTCTGTGAAACAGGTCTGAGATTGGGTAAGATTTGGTACATGGTGGGGGGACTAAGTGTCAACCCACTATACCCTTCCACGCTCCGTCACCCACTTGAATACCTATCAAGGGTAGTCGTGGATGGCTATTGTATGTTGATAGCTTTTGGTCAAAAGTTTGGGTCGTCTTAGAGATACCTATGGTTGGTCCTTGGGGTGTCGTATCTGGAAGTTTTGACCGTTAAACACTGTTTTACATATATAGAGTATTCTACAGTATTTTACCATCACACGACTTTTCCTAGCCTTCACAAGACCTAAGAACACCTACTATTTCAATTTCACTAGATTTCGGACATCATGGTTATTTCTTTACATTATGACTCTAATACTTACTAACCAAGTTAATTAAATTAGTTTAAATATCTACATAATATGAGCATCTATATGAGGTCATTGGATTTTGCCAGGTGTTTCAATACTCCCCCTTGGGAACATTCGTCCACGAATGAGACATGGATATTTAATTGGGAAGACAATGCCTCAAGACTAGAAGACAACCAACAAGCAACATTAATACAACCTCATAGTATCATATACCATAGGAGAATATCCAAAAATAGAATTATGACAAAATTTCATTATTTTACATAAACATAAGAGAAACTACCTTCTCGAATTTTAGTGAACATCATTTTGTCAATAGTGAATAAACACGATATATCTTTATCAAGAACACATCAAGCATGATTAGAACAAATCACACAAAGACTACATATTTATATCACATTTGTGTTCAAGACAACCATGACAAATAAAAAATATGGATTATCACAAAACATGGATTATCACGAAACATGCACATATAAAGGAAAAAACATGACAAGTTCAACATTAAACAGAACTCAAAATTTATGTTAAATTAAGAGAAATAATAACTTCAACTTTGTCAAGGAGCTAGAAGAAAAAGATGAGGATACAAGGATATGATGTCGTCCGGGGCCTACCATGTGCATCCTCGACTAGGTGGTTTCTCCATAGAACTTTCATGCAGTCAACTTCTTTATTTCACAATTTCTTAACTTGACCATCAAAGATCTCAAACGCAACCTCTTCACAAGAAAAGTGTTCATTCACCCCTAAACCTTCAAAAAGTAGAATAGATATCGGGTCATGTATGCATTTATTAAGCATACAAACATGGAAACCGAATGAGTTAGGGACAATTCGTTAGGATATTCCTACTCATAGGAAACATTTTCGACAAGCGTAAAAATTTCATTAGGGACCACATACCGAGAATGAAGTTTCCTTTTTTTACCAAATCTCATTGTCCACTTCATGTGTGATATAGAATATCACCTACCTCAAACTCAAGGTCAGTTCTTCTATTATCGGCATAAGACTTTTGCCGACAATGAGAAATTTTCAACCTTTCCGTTACAAGCCGAACCTTCTCAACGGATTTTTTAAAAAGCTTGGGAGCAAGAAGAGGAAGTCACCTACTTCAAACAACCCAACCGGAGGTCTACGCCTCGTGCCATAAAGTGCTTCCAATGGATCCATGACTATTATTTAATAGTAACTACTATTATAGGAAAACTGTATCCACGGAAGTTGATCATCCCAATTACCTCTGAAGTCAATAACATATTCCCTTAATATATCTTCTGAGGTTTGTGTGATAAGTTTCACTTGGACATCCGTGTGAGGATGAAATGTGGTTCTTACTTTCACTCTAGTGTTAAGACCGTCTTGGAATGACTTCAAAAATTGTGAAGTACATTTGGTAACTCAATAAAAAATAATAGGTAGAGGAACTTCATGCAACTTCACTATCTCTCTAATGTACACCTTAGCAGAATCCTAAACCGAATAAGTAACTTTTAGAGGAAGTACATATGATGATTTTATAATCTTATCAACAATAACCCAAATGGAGTCATGTTGCCTTTGATTTCGAGGAACAACTACCACAAAATGAATGTTGAGATCCTTACACGCCCAAGTGGGGATATCTAAAAAATTTTATAGGCTTACCAACCATCGATGCTCGTCTTTGACTTGTCAACAATTTTGACAATAGCCAAAGTTCTCTCCATATCCCTTCTCATTCCGTTCAACCATTATTTTTCTTGTAGGTTTTGCTACATTTTGGTAGCACCTGGATGAATGGATGGTCGAGAACCGTGGACCTCTTCAAAAATTCTCTCCCTAAAGCAATCTATATACGGCACACACAATCTACCTTGGTACCTAAGTACCTCATCTTCTCCTTAGGAGAAACTCTCAATAGACTTTCTCAGTACTGATTCCTTCAGCTCTACAAACATAGGATCAAGATGTTTCTTATACTTCACCTCATCTCTAAACATGACTTGGAGTTTTGATAAATCATGAATCCTCCCTTTGGAGAATCTTATAGTCAAACACCTAATCAGGCAAACCTATGTATATCTCCTACTAACTCATTCTTCTCTTCAACAACTTGAGTCACACGACCCATTGAGATTCGATTGAAGACATCAACAACCAGATTGGATTTTCTGAGATGGTAGAGGACCCTCATATCATAGTGCTTAAAAATTTATAGGTACCTTATTTGACGTAGATTCAAGTCTTTTTAGTGAACACACAGTAGAGACTTTTAAGATTGTTGAATGCATCTACGTGAACCCTTCCATATTTTCAAAGTCCGCTAGTTCAAGTTCAAGGGTTGGGTAGTTCTTCTCATGTACTGTTAGTTGCCTAGAGGCATATGTTTTAACCTTACCATGTTGCACGAGGATACTAGCAAAAACTACTCGACAAGCATCAGAATACACAACAAGCCCTTCAGTACCCTCCCATAAAGTCAATATTGGAATGAAGGTAAGTTTATATATAAATTCTTGGAATCCACTTTGGCAAGCGTCCGTCCACTCAAACTTGACATTCTTCTATGTTAGGGTTGTTAAAGGAGAAGAAATAGATGAAAATACACCTACAAACCTTTTCACAACCTTTATAAACCCAAAAATCTTCGAAGGTCGGTAGGAATTAGGCGTTTAGAACAATTCCTAACCGCATCCATCTTTTTTGTATAGACCTCTACACCCTCAATTGAAATAATATGACCAAGAAAAGCCACTGACCTTATCCAAAACTCGCACTTACTAAATTTTTTAAACAGTCGGTTATCCTTGAGGTATTGCAAAACTATCCTCATGTGCTTCATATAGTAATTCTCATTCCTTCAATATACAAAAGTATCGTCAAAGAAGACAATCACAAGTTAATCAAGATAAATTTTAGACACTCGATTCATAAGGTCCATGAAAGCTCCCGGAGCATTAATTAACATAAACTACAGATCCTCCCTTGATGCAATCTCTGAGGCCATCGATACCAAGGAAGCCGGGTCGTCGACCCATCGACCATAGTAGATTGGGTCATCGATTGGCTCATTCAAAAATATGCGGGATTTTGCTGCCTTCTTGGGGTGTTTTGTGTAAATTCACCAAATTCATTTATAACCCGAGGTAAATATTTTTAGTATTTTTAAGTTATGTTAATTTAGTTTTAAACCCTAGACCTAGACAAGACCCCTCACTTCAATATTAAAACTCCCTCTCTAAATAAAACTCTCTCAAAGTCATCATTTGAGCTAAGACTCAAGGAGGAAAAGAAGGTCTTGTTTGGAGGTGTTCATCATAAAAAATTAGTGGGTTTCCTTCTATTTGATGAATGGTATCCATCCTTAAACCCTCTTCCATTGAAGGAGTAATTTCAAAAAGATTTTAAAAAGGGTTTGCAAACTCTATTTCCTTTTATTATTTATTTTAAGCATGGTCTTCTTGTGAAATTATTCTAATAATTTAACTATGTTTATTATTGTATGAATTGATTATTTTAAAGTTCAAAACCTAATGAACGATTTTATATGCATATGTCAAACTTTTAGCTTAATAAATTGATTAAATGAGTGTTTTTGGGTAAGGTATGAACATTGGTTTTCTAATGTTGTTGTTTTGTATTAGATACTGACCTAAGGGCCTTATTATAATGCAATATTTAAAAATTGATTATAGTGGATGATTGCATGGTTAAATGGTGAGTTGCCTATATTATATAGTTCTTGTGATGAATTGCTCTTGAGTGGTATGATCCACCTTCTTGGTGGCGGTGTTTATTTGATAAACTTCATATTAGTGAGTATGTTTTGTGAGTTTGACTTTGAAGGCCTAGTATATGAAATGATGTTATATTGAAGAAAAGCTTTGTTTTGTGTTGTGTGAAGTTGAATAGAATGTTTGGTTTAGATTATGCCTAAGTAACCTATATGACTTTGTGAACTATATAACGTGTGTAAATTTATGAATGTAGGTCTAAAGCATGTATCGAATCTAATGTAAATGAAATATTTTTTAAATGTAAGATGTTCTCACAAGTACACACAAACACTTAAATGAATGTATAAAGTTAAATGTAAATAGAGGAGTTTTAAGGTGAATACTCTTTGTGAGTTGAGATGAAGTGTTTAGTAGCAACCTCACTAACTCCTAAGAGCTTTCTAAGATAGGTCGGAGGATGAAATATTGTCACGACCCAAAACCGGGACGCGACTGGCTTGATCTACTGCTGAGTCGAAGTTGACGGAACGTTTGCTGCATTACACAAATAACAAAAAGGAAAACATAAAAGTAGGGGGTCAGTACAACCACACGTACTGAGTAGATATCATCGGCTAACTCAAAATAGGGAACAATATATATCAATAATAATGTAAATCAACTACAATACTCAACATGTAGCAACAGCAATTACTTTATCATTAACAATTTCCGCTGCTCGTTCACACATGAGGACTCAAGCCTCAATACCATACTCATTTGGGAATTAAGTTCATTAGATGAGTATATTCATTATCTCTCAAGATTCATTATCTTTCTTCCTCTTGTGTCGGTACGTGACACTCCGCTCCTCTAATTCTATCCTGGTGTCGGAACGTGACACTC